>CM070490.1:9325745-9415745 GCA_036324585.1 Champsocephalus esox
TTAAGTAACAGGAAAGACCTCCACAGTCCTCTAAGGCCTGTGAGGTTTTCGATTGTTTTCCGTTCATTGTTTCGGTTGCAAGTTTGATGATCTGTTAGATAAATTAGCAACTTATTTGATACATAAAACAATATGTCAATGTGATTGGTGGTTGTGCTGCTCTCCAAAAATACATGCACCTTTATGATTGTATGAGGTTTTGGGACACAAGTCACCTCGTTAAGGTTAGGCAACGTTTGGAGAGAAACCATTGTTGACTTGACTTGACGGTTAACAGATCAATCAGAATCAGAAGACCTTTAGTCCCACAGAGGGGACATTTGCATCGTTACAGCAGGAAAGAGTCACAGACAGCTTAATGTTACATATGTTTTAAAAAAGTACTAAGTTATGATATAATAAAAATTAAATTAAAAAAAAATTAAAAAAGTTATAAGTTATGATATAATATAAAGTTTAAAAAAAAGGTTACATACTTTTCAAAATACAAATCCTGTAACAGTTCTTAGGATTTAGCAGCCAGGTATATATTACACAGTTATTAATGGAATGTGTATATAATGTATGTATTGCACACATAGCACATATTGCACATAGTTTGATGGTATTTAACAGCAGCAAGTTACACAATATACAAAATGCAAAATACACACCTTGTAACGGTTCTAAGGATTTAGCAGCCAGGTATAAATTACACAGTTATTAACGGCATATATATATATTGCACATATAGCACATATTGCACATAGTTGATTGGTATTTAGCAGCAAGGGGTATCTATAAACCATATCATAGCCAAAAAGTGGTTTAGCAATGATCCAGCATCGAGCACCGATTCTCATGACTGATACATAGTTGTAGTCAAAGTGTCCTTTATTGTAACATCTCAGTTAAACCCGAGTGGTCCTTCTTGTGAACGCACATATTTTGATATAACAAAATCCAGCGATGAACATATAAAGACATTTCTCTGACAGTCTGAAGAGGCGAGGTGAGAAGCTCCTGCTCACCTGAAGCGGTGTTTGAAAGAGAGAGAGAGAGGAATAACAGAGGGACAGAAGCAGGGTGAATAAAGAGAGAAACGTGGACACAGAGCAGGAAGGAGAAAAGAGCGGCATGATGAAAAAGTTGGGAATTAGACATCCTCCTGTGTGTGAAATCTGGAGGAGAGGAACGCCAACATGTATTTTAGTTGAATTTACGAGAAGACAGATGCTTCAAAAAATGGTATGCAGCATAAAGAAAAGCATACCCCCCTAGTTTTCAATTAATACGTGATTTTAAGATTCCTATTCTCAAAATCACTGAATTTGTAATCTGAACATCAAACCACATGGAATCAGTCGTCCAATCAGAGCAGCTGTCTGACGGCTGTGGGTGGAACTGCACACACGCTGTACACATGGACAATAAAACAGTGTTGTGAGCTGCCACTTTAAGGAAACAGTAACAGTAAAGTGGAAAAAAAAACGTTAGCAGCAAAAACTAATAATTGCAAAGCAGCCAATTAAATTGTGCGGGAGAGATGAAACCGCTCATATTTCCCCTGGTAATTTCATGCTCTAAACTCGCTTCCGTGCGCACATAAAAAGAGGAGAGAAAATATCATTTCAGAAGCTGACAGAACTCATTGTTCGTGGAATTTTAAATTCAAAAAAGTTAATAAAGGCGAGTGCGAGATGAAGGGAATTTGCATTTCTCAGATTAACAGCATGTAGAGCAGCGGCGGCGCGCGCAGCCTCGGGTCATCATTTAAGAAACCTTTGCATATTTTATTTAAGAGTGGCCCGGTTTGGAGCGTAATAAGACAGACAGATAATGATTAGAAGGTCGGGCCTGCAGGGCACAGCCGGGCTGGGCTCTGTAACGCTCTAATACCCAACACACACACTCACACACACACACACATACACACACACAAGGAGCAGCACAGCCTTTGCCTGCTCCTCTAATTGGCGGCTGATGGTTTATGAAATGTTTTCCAAAGGTTTTATTCTTGTTGTTGTTGTGGTTGCTTTTATTGCTTTCATTATTTTAATGGAGGGTTCTGCTCGTGAGCATTGGTTTAGCTCAAAGCCACCTGGTTCTGCTAACACGCTCCGGTTTAATCAACGCAGAGGAACCCAAAATGGTCCAGAAGTGTTGGATCGTGGCCACACAGTCTCGCTGAAGGTTCCAGAGAGGTTTACTGGGAAGAAACACACACAGTATGAAGCAGCAAAGCATGTGAGGCTGAGATTCTTCTTTTTTATTTAACACATTCTTTCTCACAATACGAGTGCAGTGACACTGCCTCTTTCCTGTAATTACAAGTTTCATTTAAGTCCCATTTGTGCAAGGAAATCTGACTACATGTGATACCAGAGAAGAAGAAATCCTTGTTATTCGAACTGAATTATTTCAGTTTAATTTATTGCTGATTTATTATTTATATTCTACTTTATCGTGTTATTTTTTGTAAATCAAGGCAAAACTAACCTAGCCGTTACTCAGTGAAGCTTCATGTGACATAACTCTTAGTTAAGTTGTTAAAAAAAACGACTTTAGGTCAGGGTTCAAGGTACAGGGCTTCTCAATTAATCGTATTTTAATCGCAATTACGATATGGGTTGCAACGATTATGAAAACAACATAATCGAAATAAAACGATTATTATTTTTTATTATTATTTAAAAAAAAATATTTCATTCATATTTATAAAGTTCAGGGTACTCAACTGTTAAAAACATACTACACATTTTTTTTCCAATAAATGGATGTGATAATTGTGATCTTAATTATTAATGATTTATTAATTATTGAATTATTATGCTCACTTTTTTAATGGCGCGGTGGCATTAGGATTCTGCTTTGTGTGTATCAAGGTAAGGAATATGATGATGATGATGATGATGATGATGATGATGATGATGATGATGATGATGATGATGATGATGATGATGATGATGATGATGATGATGATGATGGGAGTGAGACTGAGAAATTGATGTGACTTATTTTAAGATCCCCAAACCTCCTAAACAACCAACAAAAACATCTTTACCTTCTAAAATGTGTGTTTTTGTAGATTCATGGTCTTTTTGGTGGACAGAAATGTCCCTTTTAAGAAGAGGCGGTGAACCAATCTAAGAAAGTGACGTACTTATGTCGGTGTATTAGTGAAGATGACCATAAACAAACGTAAACAATGTTTAGTTCCCGAGACGTATGAATTATGAGGAAAACCAAAAACACACCCTGTCATTTTATTTTAAAAGAGCAATAGATTTTTAAAAAGTGCAGACACATCAGGCTTTTTCCGGAGCCTAACTGTCTGTTATATTTCAGATTCTTCAAAGAGAGTTTCTTGTTGGTCCATTGAGTTGAAATATTAGCTGTCTTTGTTAAAAACCTGAAAATAACACGTATTTCAGGACGTTCCATTCTTAGGATCAAGACACCTTTTGTTCCGCTGTTGGCAGCTGTAACATCTGCAGGAAAGATGATCAGAAAGTCAGAGCTCGAACAAAAAAATAACATCTAAATGTATCTTAAAAGCAAATCGTCAATTAAGAGTAATGTCCCGGTGAAGACGTGCTCTTTATACGTGCAACAGAAACACAGGAATGATCTTTTTGTGCTATTGTGCTCGCTATCTGGAATCCTGAATCAATGCATCTTTTTGATCTCTCTCACAACCCTTTTGTGTACAACAGAGGTGTGTGTGTGTGTGTGTGTGTGTGTGTGTGTGTGTGTGTGTGTGTGTGTGTGTGTGTGTGTGTGTGTGTGTGTGTGTGTGTGTGTGTGTGTGTGTGTGTGTGTGTGTGTGTGTGTGTGTGTGTGTGTGTGTGTGTGTGTAGAGGTGTGTGTGTATGTCCATGCCCCCGGGGTGCCGCTGTAATGATAGTATCTCACAGGCCTCTATGGGTGTGAGGCCTTACTATCAGAGCAGGTAAAGTAATTTCTCAGTCAGACCAATGTTCCACACTGATTCCTCCTCCAAATATGTGTGTGTGTGTGTGTGTGTGTGTGTGTGTGTGTGTGAGTGTGTGCACACATCAAAGCAGTACAGAGAGATGGGCCAGATAGTTTTTCTCTGATTAATTTAGTCATTTGGGATACTCTGTTAACTGGATTACACTCAGATGTGTTGATATGGCCACATGGCCCTGGGTTCTGCCTGTGTGTGTGTGGGTGTGTGTGTGTGTGTGTGTGTGTGCGTGTGTGTGTGTGTGTGTGTATGTGTGTGTGTACATATTCAAGCTTTTATCATTCATCACGAAGCCCGTCTTTGATTCCTCTTGTGAGGTCCAGAAATCCAACGTAGAATCAGAATCAGAAGATGTTTGCAGGCTTCTCTCACTACGGTAACAGATGGAAACAAAAACATAGAAGCACACATGAATGAAAGCACATTGACACACGTTAAGTAAAGGAGCAGTCTTTCCAAGGCATACATCTGTCCTACAGTCCTACCTGAGATCAGAGGTAAATACCAATGACATCATGTTATCCTCTTTTCTCTTTGGGAGGGAGGGCAGTTCTCTTTAGTGGGTGCAGTTCATCTAAATACACAGTAAAATACAAACTTGTTTTCATTATCTCCTTGCATACTTTCAATCCAGTGTAATGTGTCCCTTTTCTGTTTGCATCTCAGTCATTTGTGGGGTATTTTTCCCGTCCTGTTTCCTGGTTGTAGCTATACGACGTCATGTGCAATGTCTGAGGTGATCGAACGGTCTGGAAACAGTGCCTGATCTTTTCCTGATGCTACTCTCTAGCATACTTGTTGGGTAATTAAGATTAAGTCATGTTTGAAGCCTGATGCCTTATTATACTGTATACTCCAGCCTGTATTTGATCATTTAGCATGCTTGGCCTGGTAAGACATAATATAAGAAGTCGGCACAGAAACAGCTTGATTGCATAGCCGGATACTTGTCAATATAAAGCTCTTACGGCCCGTCCACACAGCGACGTGCGCTGACGCTTGCCGGCGGGCGTGTCTGAAACTCGACCAACAACCAATCACCTGAATCTCCTGCCCCTGACACACAAGCAGCGGTTTGATTGGCTAGAGCTTGTACTGGCATATGATTCGATTGGCTGACGCTTCTGCCGAGGCGTCAAAAGTTGAACATTGCTCAACTTTTGCAGCGAGCCACGCCAGCTACGCTCCACGTCGCTTCCCACGATGCATTTCGTGGGATTTCATTTAATTTTTTAGTTTCTACTGAAGCCTTCCGAGTAAATCGCCAGAACGCCGACACCTCCTCATCTCCACCGCTCCCATGTTTTCTTTTGTGTTGCCATAAGTTAGTCTCTCTGTGTTTCTGCACTGGGCTAATACAAAATGCTAATGCTAATAATGCTAATGCAAGAATAATAAAATGGCGGCTTCACAACACTTTTTGGGAGTTTTACGGGGCGTGGTTTGCAATCCGCCCAGCCAATCAGACATAGGAACCTTTTTCTCCCACGAAAGTCCCTTTTGGTGTGAACACAACATTTCGGAACTAAAGTGGGAGAAGTGCTGTGGTGTGAACGCGGCTATTGAGGTGTAGGTTGAATGCAATTTAATTGAACTAATTCCAAATGTGTTCAGAATCGATCAAATCATGAAAGCTTATTATTCTAACTAAGACGACTGCAGGCTCGTATTTATTAGCTTCACAGTGCATTTCTGTCATGTCCTACACTATGGTCACAAAAGGAAGGGATCATTTCAGTATAGCCAAGAGGAACAATCACCGCAGCCAATAACTTTCATCGTCCGTACACACACATGCATATTTATCATGTAGACTGAGGCGGGATGGAGGTGACACGTGTGTATTTAAGTCAACATGTCAGAGAATGTGTGAAAACAATTGCGGTGTGGAGCTTTGGGTTTGTGTGCGGTGTCAGGACGCATCATGACAGACAGCCAGTGCAATGTAAAGAAAAAGGAGAGACAGAGAAAGAGTGGAAAATGTTAGGATAACAGTGAGGGGTAGAGAGACAGAGGGAAGCAGAGAGAGAGAGAGAGAGAGAGAGAGAGAGAGAGAGAGAGAGAGAGAGAGAGAGAGAGAGAGAGAGAGACGGTACAGTGGCCAGAGGGCAGTGTGCATTAGAGTAAGAGTCTGATTGGCTCTGACCTTCCTCACAGCCAGCTGTCAGCCTCTTAGATACACACACACACACACGCACACACACACACACACACACACACACACACACACACACACACACACACACACACACACACACACACACACACACACACACACACACACACACACACAGCCTGTTACGGCCCTGCAGGCTCTGATTACCATATCAGCACCGTCTCATTTGCATAAATCCCAGCACTCTTAATTAGGCTTCATCTCTCTCTTCCTCTCTTTACCTCACTCTCATTTTCAGCTCTTCCCCTCCACTCGTCTTCCTCCTCTCTCTCTTCCTCCATTTGCTTGCAGATAGGGGCCGGGGTTTAGGGTTAGAATTAGCAGATAGGAGGGTCCATGACTCCCAATTAGTTTAGTGCTGATTAGCCTAATGACAATTTCACTTCATCTACATGCAATAGCACTACGTATTCTTTTTTGCCACTTCTATTCACATCATCTGCAAAGAATGCTCTCTTTCAACTTCTCCCCACCTCTCTTTTCTTCTTCCTCTCTTTATTTTACAGGTGTCCACGGTCAGAGAGGGCAATCGGCTAATTATGCCAAGCAGTAAACTCCTGTACCTGCATCCAATGAATGTGCAGGACCATTAGTGTTACACCGTATGTCTTCATGCAGGCCAGCCAGTTGTGTGAAATCGGTTGTTATGGAACCCATTATTATTATTATTATTATTATTATTATATAATCATTACTTACATCAAGATCCATAATCAAAAGTGTGTTTATTTGTCAGCTGATCATCTGTCAAAGCACTTTGTAGCTTAATCAGAGCGGATTAGTGATCCATATGCTGCCTATGGGAGGTGTTCCAGGCACGTCCAGCTGGGAGGAGACCAAGGGGTAGACCTAGGACCAGGTGGAGGGACTATATCTCCTCGCTGGCCTGGGAGCGCCTTGGGATCCCCCAGTCAGAGCTGCTTGATGTCGCCAGGGAAAAGAAAGTTTGGGGCTCTCTGCTGGAACTGCTACCCCGCGACCCGACCACGGATAAGCGGGAGAAGATGGACGGATGGATGGATGCTGCCTACATGCTGTCAAATATAATGAATGTATTGGTCATTGCTCAAAGATCTGACACGTCTGAGTATAGCAGGAGCGTATCATGACAGTCGAGCATACATTATGTGATGTTTAGTGTCAAAGCCACCAACTGGTGAAACAGCTGCATTTTAACCATTAAATGTCATGATTTGTAAATGAAAATACATTTAAAAAAATCTATGCCGCCCTCCTTGATTAATGCATGTATCAATGAACTAACAAATGGTCTGGTCACTGATTGAAAGTATCAAGTATTTAATTTAGAAGTTTCTAAATGGGAATTTTAAAACATTACTAAAGGAGCATCATTGTTGGTTCTTATATCTGTTCTGTATGCTCACATAAGCTCGCCTCTGTTAATAGCAAATACATAGAAGCTGTAGTTAATCTAGTAAGCCGCTAACAGCTGACCTGCAGATGAGGTTACCATTGACAACTGAACTGCTGAAACAATTTCATAACATTCATCTGCTACTTAGTAATTATCTATCTATTATCTAATGGAGCATTCCAATAACTTGTATAGACTCGTATTTCACTATTCCACTTTCTTTTCTCACTTTTTTAAAACTATTTTTCTTTTTCTATTACTTTTAATATAATATACTTTGATATTGTTTTAATATTGTCTGCTTATCTGTATTATTGTGTTGCATTGTTGGAGAAGCGTGTGACCTAAGATTTTCAACGACATAATTACTCTGGAGCTACTGTATGTTAGTCTGACAATAAAGAACCTTGAACCTTGAACATAGTTGACTTCACTTTAATGGACACCTTTAGGGTAGCTCTGCAATGTTAGTTTTCTCTCTTGTAATATCACACACATACAGTAAGTGACTAACAGCTAGTTTTCATCTGTAGTCATGGGTTACCGAGATACAATATCAGTTATATGTTATTTAAATACGTGATGTCGGCATGCAGAAGGTTGCTAACAACACAAGAAGTGAGTTAATGAGAAACACAAGTCTGCATGTAATGTTAGTCTTTCTATTAATCGTTGAAAACAAAGCTTAAAAAAACTTTAGGAATGACATTTTTAGTGTGTTTGACAATTTATGACGGCATATGATTGACTTTGAAGGTTATGTAACAAATGTAACATCGTAATACATGAATGTACATTACCTTTGTGATATGTATCATTGTTATGTGATGGCTGGCAAGTTGTACTTAGTGGTATATGTGTTATTTTAACTGAGTAACAAAACAATGACTTTGTTTGCCCCTAACGTAGTTATAGTTTAAAGGACAATTCTGTGTTGAATCTGGTTTGTGAATGCAGGGGCACAAATCAGATGGATTGGGGGAACTAAATGATATTCAGCTTCGGTGCCTCTCTCAGCCCGGGGGGACCCTGATCCGTGGACCTCCAATATGTCTGCCCCAGGCTGCGTTACATCACCTGAACGCCCAGGGAAACTGAAGAGGATTTCAGTCATGGGCCTAACTAGAGAAGGATCTGAAGGAAGCACTGGGACTTTTACACATGGTGCAAGTTCATCAGCATTATCTTAAACTAAGATACTCAACCAGCTGGTTTGGGGGGTTCAGAGAGGAACCAGGGGAGGCTGTCGAACCCTGAACACTGAATTCTGTGTGTGTGTACACCGCATGTGTGTGTGTGTTGTCAGAGGGAGGTGTGTAGGGGGGTTAAACACAGCTATATTCTGTAGATAACAGGATTAGCTTGGAAGCGGATAATAAGTTAGCATTTCCTCCCCGCGGCGCTCTCTCCTCTCTCCTCTCTCTAATCCTGCAGCTTTGATGTCCCGGCTCCCATCAGGTATCTGGGCTGCTCTGGCCCCGGGGCCTCGGGCCTCCAAATGCTCAGACACTGAGTTGTGTGTGTGTGTGTGTGTGTGTGTGTGTGTGTGTGTGTGTGTGTGTGTGTGTGTGGATGTCTGCATGTGTGTGTGTGTGTGTGTGTGTATTCAGTGTCCTCATTAGTTCTGCCTGTTTACTAAAGTTGGCTTCTTGGGATGAAATGTGCTGTGCGGCCGCTCTGCTCCTCTCACTCTCCGACCTGCGGAAAGCTGATGAGGCATCTTATTCTGGCCATGAAGCAATTTAACAACAAGGATGTGTTAAATACGGTTTGCAGTTTAACTTTAACAGCAAATCAATTAACAAATGTAAGCCTAGTCCACTTGTACACTTGTATTTTAAAAAGTGTTTTTTGTCCATCGTTCTTCAAAAAAAATGCTATGTGCAAGCAATGTTTTAAAACATGCAGAAAGACAATTGAAGCGGTGTTACGGCCGGTGTCCAGGTGTCTTCCACACCTACACATGCATTTGGGTCTCGTAGAACAAACAGCAAAGTGTGGGTCATTGTTGTGGGATGGTTGGAGAATGAAGCAGTGATCTCCCTAGTGCACTCTGACACCTCTGTTCCTCAATACTGGGAGAGTTGCTACATGTATACCTTATGTACAAGTCCTGATAGCAACGTTAGTACTGTACCAGCAACATTTTGGCTTCCTTTTAAATGCCAATAAACTCAGTTTCCCTGTCTGCACATCAACACTGGAAATGTAGTGTTTGAAGATCTGCTCCCTGGTGGAAGTTTTATAAAAGATCTGTTTTCAGTGAATAACATTGTTTGGAGAAGAAAAGCCGAAATACATGAAAAGAAAGCTATATGTAAAGAAAGTCCTGTGTAAGTGTGGACCAGGCTTTGGAGTTTGACCGAGAATGACTTCTCTAAGATTTATTTTGGAGTGCATTATAAATCTTTTTCCATATTGCACACTCAGGAAGTATCGGCAGTATGTTTAATATTTGTTCTACCTTTGATAGACAGCACGTTAGATTTATAAGCGAGCCCTGTTTAGTTTTTGTTCCACAGTTCTGAACATGATAAGAGTTGTCTGGCAAACTTCAAACTGGGCACAACAGTTGCCGTTAGTACGCACACCTTTCCCACCGCTTTGGCCAGTCAATATTTACCTGCAACCACACATTCCTGGTAGATAACAAAACCTATATATGAACTTTTTATTCCAAAATATTTACCTTGCGTTGTTTGAGGTGGGTGTTAAATAAATCGTTGTGATTTGTGAAATCGTTTTCCAGAGTTCAGTGTTGTGCTGAATCTCAATACTTTCAAACCAAGAGCAGTTTTCTAATACTGGACTTCATGGATCATATTTCACCTTCTCACCTGTAACTTTAGGAACATGCAGTGGGCCAACTTGTATCTATTTAGTTATTTTTAAATGTTCTTTTCTGTCTGAAACTGAGCTTTAAAACAAACTGTACAGTACGACCAAAACCTTTATTTAGATCAGGGGTGTCAAACTCAAGGCCCGGGGGCCAAATCCGGCCCGCGACTTAATTTCATGGCCCCACAAGAGCTTGCAAAGAATATCATATGTTTATTATACGGTTACATGCCGCTTTACAGAAGCACATTGCCCATAAACTACATGTCCCACAATGCATCTCAAATTAGACTTTTTTCATTCGTTTTTTTTAAACGTTACTTTTTTTTTAATGTTACTTTCTTTTAAAAATGTCACTTATTTTTTTAATTTTTTCCAGAATTTGGCTTTTCTTTTTAAATCATTTTGTGACATGCACACTGAAAGAGACTTGCAATTGTTTACCCCAGACTTCTGCTTTCAGACGTAGTTAATGATGAAGTTATTACCCTATCCGATAATAATCCAATGCAGAGGCAACATTATTTTATACATATTAAATATTTATATATGTATATTTCTGTAGTCTTAAAGTTACAACCGGCCCTTTGAGTGCAACCATGATGCTGATGTGGCCCGTGATGAAATTGAGTTTGACACCGTGATTTAGATGAATTAATAGAATCCTAATCATCACTAAATAAGTCCTTCCACATTGTGTGATCGGATCACACAAAGACACATGTTAATGTCAGGGCCGAACACTCCTAAAGAAAGTGTAAAACGTATTTCCCCGAGAGTTGATATAGTAGATACATAGTTTTCCTTTAACATCTGAAATAAACTCTGCACCACTCAGGGAGGCAGTCATGTCAGAAACTCAAACTTTCCCTGCAGTGACTTCATGAGATAATCTCCCAGCAGCACATCAGTAAAGCCCCTCCTCCTTCTCGTTAAATCCTGGTGTAAATGCAAATGTTATGAACCTATATCTTAAACATCAGCAGATACAGACGTTACAGGGTTTCCATACTGTCTGTTTACTTATGCTTCGATGTGTGCGGCTGTGTGTGTGTGTGGTAGGAGGGGAGAAATGGAGTCTAGGAGTGTGTGAGTCTAATTAAAACGATGAAAATAATTACTGATACAGGCTGACAGACAGCCTCGCCCTCAGACATCCTCAGTAATTAGTTAATTAACCAAACGCAAATTAGCAGCAAGAATTAGTCAGCCAGGCTTAACGGAGAAGATGGTGAGCCCTCCTCTCGCTTTCTGCTTTGCTACTCTCTGCTCCGCCTTTGCTATCTGTGTGTGTGTGTGTGTGTGTGTGTGTGTGTGTGTGTGTGTGTGTTTGCAGAGCTACACTAAACTGTTTAAAAAAGTTAGAAATAGGGCACGTCTGCTTTATTACACTTTATCACTTCTTTGCATGACACAGCCGCAACATGGTATATGTAATATTTGTTACGCCTAAGTGAATTCATTCAAATTAAAAAGTGATTTCAGGATAATGAGGCAGCCATTTTCTCATGTTGTCGCCTAACATAACAGCGTTACACAGTTGGAATGTTTGCATCTGTTCCCCTTCAAATCCCCTAAACTTAAAAGTGCTAATTTAAAAGAAATTCTGGCATTTTCCTTCAACTTGAAGCAGAAAGTTTAACCAAAGTCAGAGCAGATATTCTCCCCATTAGAAACATATCAAATGAATCCCTGCAGCTCACATGATCCGAACACGCCACCGAGGCTGCTCCGAAGCCCTGCAGGTCATAAGAACAACCAACCGCTCAGATCCACCACGCTGAAGTCACAATGATTACGTGAGCAGGGATGAATATTCGCCCACTGTCGGCTCCAGAGGGCGAGTGGAGGCTCAGCGCTGAAGGCGGCCGGTATCCCTTTTGTTAACACTCACTTTGCTTCGCCTGTGGCTCATTTCAGGGAAGATGTGAGAGGAGACAAAGCTCCAACTGCACAGCAACGCTCAGTCACACGATATGGCCATGTACTGTATCATAAATGTGAACACAGCATGACTCTGATGTTCTATTTGTTGTTATTGTCAACAAATCCCAAGACTAAATTCAATTCAATCTTTATTTCAGACTCAAGGTCCATATCACATACAAAATGACAAGATACACATAAATAAATAAGATTAAAAAGCTAAATGAATAAAAACATCAAATCAGTCCAATCACAGCTAGCCACACATGCTAACTGTCTGTAGAGGCTGTTGCGTCAATGTCTCCAAATCATGGACGAGAACCGAGTGGAACTCTTCACAGGGTTAATTAAAATCGAGATAACATGATTGTCCGAATCTTCTAGGCCAGTGGTTCCCAACCTGGGGGGCGCCAAAGATCGCAGAGGGGGGGCGCCAAAGATCGCAGGGGGGGGCGCCAAAGATCGCAGGGGGCGCCAAAGATTGCAGGGGGGGCGCCAAAGATCGCAGGGGGGGGCGCCAAAGATCGCAGGGGGCGCCAAAGATTGCAGGGGGGGGGCGCCAAAGATTGCAGGGGGGGTGCCAAAGATCGCAGGGGGGGCGCCAAAGATCGCAGGGGGGGCGCCAGGCCTCAGATGATTTGAGGCCAAATATCATATTTAGACTTTTTTTTTACATATAATTGTAAGGCAATACATGATTGTCACTAAAAGCCTTGTCTCTACATTACAATGAAATATAAAAAAATATTGATTAATTAATTAATTAATTTTAATAAAAATTCAAGTGAGTATTAAAGGCATAAAAAGACAGAAATGTATAATTCTTTCTTTAATATAAATGTTTCTTCTGCCCGTAAAGTGTCCAAACCACACTTGTCTAATAAGCGCATTTTTAAAACATAGTCATTGTCCATGCCGGTTTCAGTTGGATTATTCGTCACGGTTGCTCCAATCAGATCGGTCTCCTCCATTTTGTAGATTATTTACGACTTTTGAATCCACACAACCACATCGGCAAACTTACTTTGAGCATGTGTTTTATACAGTTTAATGCCTTTGTGAATTGTTTCCAGTTGCGCCGTCCTTTCATTTCTTCATACAGCGGGAATCCAAATGAATTAAGTCCAATAACCATCAAAGTTTCTCCAATAGTGCTCCTTAATTACGCTTCCATCCTCCTTTAACACACTACTTCACATTCATCCAGTTTGTGACAGTAGCTGTAGCATTTT
Source organism: Champsocephalus esox (assembly GCA_036324585.1). NCBI lineage: Eukaryota > Metazoa > Chordata > Actinopteri > Perciformes > Channichthyidae > Champsocephalus > Champsocephalus esox. The sequence goes on from CM070490.1 coordinate 9,339,263, forward strand.
TGAGACTTTAAACTTGGGTGCAACTTCCAACAGGAGTCATTTGGGGGGGCTCTTGGGAAAAAAGGTTGGGAACCCCTATTCTAGGCGACACATGAATTTGTACATTAACTTTCTTAACAGGGCTTGACAGGTACAGTAAGTAAGTTAACAATCAATCAATCAATCAATGTTTATTTATATAGCCCAATATCACAAATGTTACATTTGTCTCAGTGGTCTTCACAGTGTGTACAGAATATCAGTATGACAATACGACACCCTCTGTCCTTAGACCCTCACATCGTACAAGGAAACACTTCCAAAGAAAACCCAGTTTAAAGGGAACATGGGAGAAACCTCAGGGAGAGCAACAGAGGAGGGATCCCTCTCCCAGGACGGACAGACGTGCAATAGATGCCGTGTGTAAATTGAAAAGATAATACATTTGCAACATAGGTAGTCCAAATGTTTGGAAATGCATGTGTGTAATAGACAACCAGCTGGCTGGCACTGTGCCTTCTTGGTACCCTCAGCAGCAACCGTAAAGCATCGTTGTATGCAACTTTTAGTTTTTGCATGCTGCTAGCCTTGTAGTTACTCCACAGGTGAGCCGTGTACAATGGTTTACAGAAAGCTTTCAAAAATGATACCTTGACATCTACAGAGCACGTGTGAAATGTCCGCATTCATATGTTTGCCTGGCCATACAGTTTGCAGCGTTGTCTATGGATCTCACTGCACACAAGAAGAATGTTGTTGCTACTCATCTTGGCGTTATACTTAATATTAAAATCAATGCCATACTGGGAAAGAAGTCCTCATCATACTAACACATATTGTTAGTGAAGTAGTTTATTACACTGTTGCTAAGACATTGTTTCCACAAACTGTCGAACACACATTTTCTTCTACGTTGAACATGATCGATCAATCAAGTTTTATTTATATAGCCCAATATCCCAAAGGACACTTTCGTCTCAGGAGGCTTTACAGTTTGTACAGAATACAACACGCTCTGTCCTTAGACCCTCACATCGTACAAGGAAAGACTCACAATTTAGGGCAAACATGCCACAGAGGAGGGATCTAAGAACAACCCACAGATTGATATTGCAACTTGTGTGTATCCATCTTTAAGGACACTAAAACATGATCATTCCACAAAAGAAAGCTCTTATAGAAGTGCTTTTAATATGAACAGACAGAGCCCATATAAGCACCATATAACCGGTGGGTGAGTGGCTTTTCCAAATGTCAAAGCAGATATTAAGGAAAGGTGAAATCAAGTCTTTAAGCTGGGTTAAATGAGTCATTAAAAAATAGGACCACAAAGGCGTACCATGATTATAAACTACACATGGACTTATTGCGTGTATCTACCCCTAAAAATTCAGTTTTTTTTCGTTTTTAGAGCATTTATTTGTAATATATCACAATGCAATACAATATCACAATGCATACTTTATTTAGCCTAGTGAGGGCATTCAAGTCGTTATTGAGTTTAACCCTCCTGTTGTCTTCGGGTCAAATCTAACCGATTTACTACTTTCATCAATCATAACTTTTTGTTTTACATTCGATTGCTACGTGATATCCTTCACAGTAGACATTTGAACATATGATAATGCTGATCACCACTTTCATTGCATTTTGGATGATTTAGTCAACTTTGTAAAACCCATGGTGTTCCCGCCATAAAGAAAAGGAATTGGTAACCATCCGGATCAGATAAAACACACACACACACACACACCACACACACACACACACACACACACACACACACACACACACACACACACACACACACACACACACACACACATACTCATACTCTAGATGTGTTCCCCCCCTTATGTGCCCCTCCCCCCACATGGATCACACCTGGCACAGGCAATACATGTTCAGTGTCTATTCTTTGTATGTTTACTGCAGATGTTCATGTGTACCAGTAGTCTGATACAATATGTACAGTTTGAAAGGGTGTTAAAGGAAATTTGGTGATGATTAATGGTGTTTGTGTTAATGTAATAGCAGTAACACCAAAGTAAGGGGGGGTGGGGGGGGGACACACAAATACAATAGGAGGGTTAATTAGAGCATATTCAGATTATTGTATGTTTGTTATGGCTGTCATTAAGTCCTATTATCTTTGTCCTATTTGACATGCTGGTTGTTGACTTCTGAAAGAGATACAAACAGACAGATGAATGAATATACATCACATGCATATACACATACGCATACACACACACACACACACACACACACACACACACACACACACACACACACTCACACACACACACACACACACACACACACACACACACACACACACATGTATACATACTACATACGTACATGGACACACAGATAAAAGAATGAATGGTTTGTCATTGGGGATGTGATTGCTCACACTCAAGAATATATGTGCATCGTTGTGTGTAGCAGTGTGTGTGTTTGTGCATCTGTGCATGCATGCTTGTAGCTTGGGGGGGAAGAAGCCATGTGCACATTCAGGTCAGAGCTGTCAATCATTCCCAATCTGTTAGTTGTGTGTGTGTGTGTGTGTGTGTGTGTGTGTGTGTGTGTGTGTGTGTGTGTGTGCGTGTGTGTGCGTGTGTGTGCGCACTCTGACTTATCAAGTAACCTTAAATCTGATTTCTCTCTTAGTGCTGCAGGATCTTTCTCACACCTCCTGTGAGGAAGATCAGTTTTGAAACAGTGAGTCCAAATACGGTCTCTGAGCTAATGCTAATAGCTGTTTCTTTTTACACACTGAAGGAAGTCATGAAGCAGACATCCGAGTGTGAGAGCAGTTTTCATGCAGAACAAATGGTGTGTTACGAAATAATGTTTTTGGTTTAAAAGTAGAGCGTAATGGAAACACCCCAAAAATGTAATTTGTACCAAAAATAACACCCTGACACTTCAGAAATAATGTACAGAATGAAATAAGGCTTTCCTTAGTCTTTCCCTTCAAGTATACATAATATCATAAAATGCTGTGTGATATTTTAGTATTAACGACTTTAAAAGTGAATGGAAATCTTCTCACCAAACCAACAACCAAGTCCTGTGAGTGTTTCGAGCACAAAGGGGCCTCTTTAATATGTTCCAGTTGTTACCTACAGTGCCGTTTGTAACAGTCATAGTTTGCTTCTATAAATGGAGAAGATAATCTCTCTGACACCCTCCCCAAGTAGTTCAAGTTGCCTTTACTTTAGTAGAAGTTGAACAGATGTGTAAAACTAGTTCTCTCAGAAGCTGGTGTAGTTTGTATGAGGACTTGTTGGACTGAATAATTGCTCTTAAGTTATCCGTATTAAGTCATGCTGCTGTTGGTTCACATCCACTTGGATCTTTTTTGTTTACGCCGTCTTCGCTCTCTGCCGCCGTCCCTGTCACACTGCGCTGTGTATCGCTTAGTAAAACTAGAATGGCTCTCAAACGGTCTGTAAACCGCTTCTCTGGTGGGAACGTCTCTCTGTGTTTCCACTCGCTAAGCAGCCAGCAGCCAGAGAGCTGGCACGGTGGGATTCAAACTGTTTCTCCAGGGACTCGCACTGCAAGCTCCTCTCCCCAAAACACAACACCAGAACCCAGAGTTATAATTTTTGACAGCAGCTAAAAATATAAGAAACATCCCCGGGGGATTGTATGTGTCAATATTTTCTGAACAGGATAAAAATGATTTCCCTTTCCTTCGCTTTTCAAATATTCTCAACTTTTAACTAGAGGAGAGACTATTAGAAATGGTTACGGTAGTACTGTGTAGCAAACAATGGTGAACATACAGATATAAGACCTTGAGCTTAGATGTGAAGTCATTTAGAAAACGTCTTCAGCAGAGGCGGCGGCGGCCATCAAATAAGTTCAATATGTTTGTCCTTCTGAAGTTCTGAAATCATTGCGGTAAATTGATAAATCCATGACGCTGTGCATGAGGCTGAGGAGACGATGGATTAGTAATAGCAGCTTTTTTCATCTTGTGACAAATTGAAAAATAAAGTACTGTTTTATATGACATGCAGCCTACTGAGACTCTGGGTTAAGGTCGTGGAAAGTTAGGAACACCTTCCTGGTTGCTAACTGTCAAATTGAAAGGTCAAAGATCCTAGTATAGGAGTATAGGGTCCTTAAGGGGAGAGAAACTCCCTCTGGAGGGAACACGGGGATTTTAGCCTTTGCACACGATTCAAATGAACCTATAGGACACACAGGAAAGATAGAAGCCCCAACATCAGGGTCCTTCTAATAAAGCCATGGTGCTGAGTAGCAAATTGATTCTTAACTGCAACTTAAAACTAGATCATATTTTACAGTTAGGGTGACATAACTCATTCAGGATACGTTCAGTACATTTCGATGAGTTCTTTGTTCTGGAACCACTATAGTAAACACTGAAAGGAAAGCCAGTGGTGTGATGATCAGCCCGGCTGCTAACGCTTTGTTCCCATTGGCTCCGCTGCCGTTGACTTTGCTGTAATGTCAGAGGTAAGCCATGACCTGCAGGCATCTGTTCTCCTTCCCTAGAAGCTTCACATGCATCCACTCATCACTGGCATCACACACACTTAGTGCAACACACACTCCCCACACCCGTCTTGTGGTATTTCTCGGGTCTCCACGCCCCGTGTCCTGTGGACGAGTGTATGTTTTGTTTATGGTCAGTGACATGCACAAGCACTGTGGGGCCTAACTGAATGTGAGCACTGTCGGAAGAGATTAGAGGCGTGTGTGTCGGTGGGTGTGTGTGTGTGTGTTGGCTAGTTGACTGGCTGGTGGGGAGACACCCGTACAGATGGGGGCTTCAGATGTGATGAGCGTCAGGACCGGGCCTCCTCCTGTCTTTGAGGCTCAGCGTCAAGAAAAGCCCCGCTGCTGCCGTCCAAATAACCCGAGCAGCCCACCGGCCACAGCAGCGTCCCCTTTGTCTCCTCCTCACACACACTCACTCACACACAGTTTCTTCAACTTACATACAAAGGCCCCATGTTTTTGGGACTCAACCAGCAACTAGCTTGTGTGAACATTCAATATTTCTGTCACGAAGACACTTTAAAAGACACTTTAAGTGTTTAAAAGGTTGAACGATCCAGACTTGAATGTGTTTCCTGCTGCAAGAAGACAGGGGTTGCATTTGAACAATTACTTCCTTGGCAGTGCACACACGCGCGTTTATAGTTAATAATGTTTGTGTGCAACCATACCTAAAAATAAAAAGGATAATAATTGAAGACCAAAAATAAGTTGCTGTTTATGTACGAGAGTCCTACTGAGTGTCACACTCCTAGGTTTATGTCACGGTTTTAGTGTTGTCTGTCTGGTTATGGGTTTTGTAAGTCCGTTCCGGTTCCGTGCCCAGCAGCCATGGTTCCAGCCCCAGCAGCCATGGTTCCAGCCCCAGTCCTGGCCCCAGCAGTCATGGTTCCAGCCCCAGTCCTGGCCCCAGCAGCCATGGTTCAGGCCCCAGTACCGGGCCCAGCAGCCATGGTTCCAGCCCCAGTCCTGGCCCCAGCAACCATGGTCCCGGCTTCAGTCCTGGCCCCAGCAACCATGGTCCCGGCTTCAGTACCGGCCCCAGTAGCCATGGTCCCGACTCCAGTTTCGGCTCCAGGACTGGCTTACCGGCCGACGCCAGCTCCCCGAGTCCTGTCGGCGTACCGGCCGACTCCAGCACCTCGTCTCTTGTTGGCTCTCCAGCCGACGCCAGCTCCCTGTGTCCTGTCGGCGTACCGACCGACACAAGTTCCCTCTCAAGTTCCCTCTCAAGTCCCCTCTCAAGTCCCCTCTCAAGTCCCCTCTCAAGTCCCCTCTCAAGCCCTCTCCCGAGTTCCCTCTCAAGCCCTCTCTCGAGTTCCCTCTCAAGTTCCCTCTCAAGTCCCATCTTGAGTCTCTTTTCGAGTCCTCTCTCAAGTTCCCTCTCAAGTTCCCTCTCAAGTCTCCTCTCAAGTCTCCTCTCGAGTTCTCTCTCAAGTCTCCTCTCAAGTCTCCTCTCAGGTCTCCTCTCGAGTTCCCTCTCGAGTTCCCTCTCAGGTCCCCTCTCGAGTTACCTCTCTAGTCTCCTCTCGAGTCCCCTCTCGAGTCCCCTCTCCAGTCACCTCTCGAGTTCTCTCTCAAGTCACCTCTCGAGTTCCCTCTCAAGCCCTCTCTCGAGTCTCCTCTCGAGTTCCCTCTAGAGTCCCCTCTCCAGTCACCTCTCGAGTTCTCTCTCAAGTCACCTCTCGAGTTCCCTCTCAAGCCCTCTCTCGAGTATCCTCTTGAGTTCCCTCTCGAGTCCCCTCTCCAGTCACCTCTCGAGTTCTCTCTCAAGTCACCTCTCGAGTTCCCTCTCAAGCCCTCTCTCGAGTCTCCTCTCGAGTTCCCTCTCGAGTCCCCTCTCCAGTCACCTCTCGAGTTCTCTCTCAAGTCACCTCTCGAGTTCCCTCTCAAGCCCTCTCTCGAGTCTCCTCTCGAGTTCCCTATCGAGTCCCCTCTCAAGTCACCTCTCAAGTCAACTCTCACGTCTCCTCTCGAGTTCCCTCTCAAGTCCTCTCTCAAGTCTCCACTCAAGTCCCTACTCAAGTGCCGTTGGAGATTCTGCTGGGGGTCCTGCCAACTCCATGTCCTGTCCCGTTGGGGATCCCGCCGACTGCTCTCCTGCCGGGGGTCCTGCCAACCCTGTGTCCTGTGCCGTTGGAGGCCCCGCCGACTACTCTTCTGCCAGGGGTCCTGCCAACCCTGTGTCCTGTGCCGTTGGAGGCCCCGCCGACTACTCTTCTGCCGGGGGTCCTGCCAACCCTATGTCCTGTCCCGTTGGAGGTCCCGCCGACTACTCTTCTGCCAGGGGTCCTGCCAACCCTATGTCCTGTCCCATTGGAGGTCCCGCCGACTACTCTCCTGCCGGGGGTCCTGCCAATCCTATGTTCTGTTCTTCTGGGGGTCCCGCCAACAACTCTTCTGCCGGGGGTCCTGCCAACCCCTTGTTCCGTTCTGTTGGAGGCCCCACCATCACCTGTCTCGCCGGGGGTCCTGCCAACTCCTGGTCCTCTTCCGTGGGGGATCCTGCCGAAGCCTGTCCCACTGGCTCCGGTTCCTGTTCGGCCGACACCGGGTCCTGCCCGGCCCCCTGAGAGCCGCGGTCTTCGCCCTCGAACCCGGCCCCCTGACTCTTCCTACCGCTGCTTTCGCCCTCATGCTCTGTCCCCTGAGTTCGCCCGCTGTGGCCTTCTTGAATTGTGGCCAATTAAAGTCTACAGGCATTTTTGTGGCGAGTTTTAGAGTAGATCCCCGAAGCCTTCCTTTTTCTATGACACTATTTTAAAACATCATGCAGCTTAATGAAGACAATTTGAGACACCAGAAAGTAGTTACAATCAAGAGGCTTTGAGGTGGGAACTGTATTCGTAAAATTAGATTTTCAAATTGGAGTCCTAAAAAAACAAACCTGTATTTGTTTTGACAACCAAAGTTATGAGTCCCATCCATGTGTCCGATAATCATAAAACCTTCAGCTTTAACAGACAGCAGTAGCTAGACACATTAAATATGAATAGAAACAAAATGGACCACGCTACGAACGTCAAATCACGACTACACCTCTCTGCTCAGCTCTAACACACACGCACACGCACACACACGCACGCACGCATGCACACACACAGTGTTAGAAGTGTGAGGATGGTGGTCTGGATGCTGCAGGGTGGAGGTGGGTTCATGGCCTCGCTCACTTGGTCAGACTGGGCATTTTGTTCAGACACTGAAGAGAGACCTCCATCGCCTTGAGGCCTTGTATCTCTCCCCATCTCCGACTCTCCCACAGTCTGTGAGCAGAAGCAGTGTTTCTGTAATACCTGTAACAACACACAGACTATACAGAGAGGCTTGCGTTCACACATCATTATCTTCTCAAACACAACACCATTATCATTATCTAGATGCACAATACGAATAATGATTCCCAGACTAAAAATAGAATCAAACACAATGTAATCATTACTAAACTAGATGTGCAAACATATATACACGTGTCGAGTAATCAACACAATTTGAAAGGCGACCAGGAGACTGACACCGTCACTACATGGTGCAGAAGCAGGTCGTGTTGTTGTTTGTCTCCTAAAACACAAATGGACCAAATCAAGTTATTTTCTCTTCACAGATCTGTTTCGTAGAAAGAAATTCAACCACAGCGTGATGTACGAGTATATTTATTATTTACGGATCCGGCATTTATTTCATTGTTGCAACAACATGAATGTACACTTTTTCCCCTTACGTAATCTCGTTTTCCCTTTATTCTTTTATTACATTTTTTGGAGTGCTCCTATTAAAAAAACTCCCCTCCGAATACTTTCAAGGAACATCTATTTGTGATACCTTGCATGTAGGGTTATTTGTCTTGCTCTTTGGCAGATACCTTCTTTGTATGTAAAGAAATAAAACTGCATGGTTTGTTAAAGCACATAAAGGTGTAAATACTGCAGCCATATTCATCATGTTTACTGACCATAAACTCCGAGAATGATTAACCCTCCTGTTGTCTTCGGGTCAAATCTGAGTGATTTACTACTTTCATCAATCATAACTTTTTTGTTTTACATTCGATTGCATTCAGGCTTCATGATATCCTTCACAGGAGACCTTTGAACATATGATAATGCTGATCACCACTTTCATTGCATTTTGGAGGATTTAGTCAACTTTGTAACACCCATGGTGTTCCCGGTAAAATGGCCGCCATAAAGAAAAGGAATTAGTAACCATCCGGATCAGATAAAACACACACACACACACACACACACACACACACACACACACAAGTTGACACCTTTCCCGCTCTTATGTGCCCCTCCCCCCACATGGATCACACCTGGCACACGCAATACACGTTCAGTATCTATTCTTTGTATATTTACTGCAGTGTTTCATGTGTACCAGTAGTCTGATACAATATGTACAGTTTGAAAGGGTGTTAAATTAAATTTGGTGATGACTAATGGTTTTTGTGTTAATGTAATAGCAGTTAAAAGATAAAACAGGACCGGTCAAATTTGACCGCGAACACCGAAGTAAGGGGGGGGGACACGAAGACAATAGGAGGGTTAAGAGAATCGGTGCTAATGTCGTTTTTGAATCTAAATAAATGTATGAAACCAGTAGGATGTAATGTTATTCAAGAGGGTCAATCAGCATTACATCTGTTTAAGTTTAGTTTCTTATTCTTCCTCCTGTGGTCGCCCTCTAACTTAGACTGTAAAGAGTTTGAAGAGTTTTCTGCTCTGACCTGTTTTCCGGCTAAAGTGTCTCTGCTCCGAGTTGAGAAATCTTTGCGCTCTCAATCGATGCTCGATGTTTCATGTCTGACCTCAGTGACATCCCTCCACTCATTCCCAGGTCTGTTTGTGTCTGTAAATGGTATGACCCAAGCATGCCTCCAACAATAAACACAGCTAATAACAACTGGCTCCCGGAGGACAGTGTGTGTGTGTGTGTGTGTGTGTGTGTGTGTGTGTGTGTGTGTGTGTGTGTGTGTGTGTGTGTGTGTGTGTGTGTGTGTGTGTGTGTGTGTGTGTGTGTGTGTGTGTGTGTGTGTGTGTGTGTGTGTGTGTGTGTGTGTGTGTATGTTGGGGGTTGAGTAAAAGGGGTTAATAATGCACGCACGAGTGGAGTTCAATATTGTGGAGGTGCACACATAGAACTCATCAAACCCCCACACAGTCCCACCAATAATGCATACCTCATAGCTGATATGGGATGTCTCTTTTGATTGAGATTGAACTTCCACCGGTTATCCCTCAGTTTCTTTACGGATAATAGCTAGATTTGAATGACTACCATAAAGCGTGGAGCAGTGTACAACATTACAGTACAGGCACAACATTGCGATATATTGTAAAACGGTGCAAAATGTACTTATGGACATAAACGATGTTATTAGGTCACAAAATGTTATTTGACACGCTTCAGAGGAGCTGACAGATGGAATTTGTTACTTTTGGAAGAAAACCAGGTGTGGGCGAGTTCTGCTCTCCTCTTTGTCTTTGACCTGACTGTTTTCTGCTCGAATCAATCCAACCTGTGTAGGCAAGGGTCAGCACTGGCTAACAGGGGAAGTGTTGAGCCTCGACTAGCCCCCTTATACACATCTTAAGAAACCAGACTGCAGCCTGCTAACAGACACGACTATCTCCCTGATAATACATTCTGGCCTTGGCGGCTAAGCGAGCATTGCTTTGTATTCCTGAGTGTGTGTGTCTCTCAGAGTGTAAGTGATTGTGAGGAGCTGTGTGTGCTCTCCTCTGCGTGACCTTGACCCGTCTGCAGAGGCACTCTTTGCTCTGCAGTAGCTGTGTCACTTCAGCTCAGCATCATCAGTCCAACCTTAAGGGACCCGGACTGCCCGTGTCCCTGCCCACACATCCCCACCGTAGAAACACCAGCCAGACCCCTCCCCCTCCTCCTCCTCATGCCCTAAGCTACCAGCATACACACACTCGTGCACGCTGCCCGTCATGCATACTGATAAACGCGCTCACTATCACCAGCAGCAGACGACAGTGGCTCGGCTGCTGACTGCTGACAGAGCCCAGACTCACTCTGAGCAGCGGAGACACACTGGCCCGCAGCCACTCCCAGTCAACTCTACATATGTCACATGTTAATGACATCAAGTCTGCGGCCACCCACAGACCGCCACACACTCGAGGGCAGCAGATCGAGAAAACAAAGCCATTCCTCCCCTTGAACGCCAGACCGTATCCTCCCTCTGTGGCATTCAGGGCGCGGGACTTCAAGGCTTTGAACCTTTGCTTTTCACAAGGTCTGATGTCACACCTCGGTCACCTCTCTCCACCGTCTGCAGCCCCCGTGCAGAGCATGTGAGGTGGTGAGGTTTGCGTACGGAGGGATTTGGACTCAAATGCATGCGAACAACACAAATATATCATTATAATATTTATGATACATGATTTTCTTCCTGTGAAATAATGAATATGTTTAGCCTGGAGGCTTCCTCTGTTAATTAATTAAGTGAAGTAGACTGCAAAGGGAAAGTAAAAGTCATTATTCTAGTGTCTGAGTTCATCACTCTGTATATATGTGTAGTAGCAGCTACCGCTTTGTTTTTGTCAGGGATTTGAGCCAAGCACATATTCACAGCTCTAATCCTGATCCCATTAGTGGACTCGGGGTGGAAACAGTAAACAGTAGACTCCTGCTTGAGCAGAGAGGAAACAGTGCGGCGTCTTTTGTCAAACACGACTGATTCACTTTCCCCTTTGTGTGTGTGTGGGAGCTTTGCCTTTCATATTGATCACGGCCGTGCCAACTGTTTGTTTTCCCTTTTCATATAATGAACCCTGGGCCCTCGGTGAGGCCCCGGCGGAGTCGGCTCCACGCTGAAGGGCTTTTTGTGAGACAGTGTCACGCTCCCTCGTTCCGGCGAGGCTTCGCGGTTCTTATTATTCATGGCTCTCTCCCCGTTTGTTGAGAAGGCCGGGATCAAACAGGACGATTTGCCACGCCTGACACCCACTGCAGCGAGTGTGTGTTTTGCGCGTGAATAAGTGAGTGTGTGTGTGTGTGTGTGTGTGTGTGTGTGTGTGTGTGTGTGTGTGTGTGTGGAAACTGGGCTCAGGCTCAGTAATGACAGGATTTGTTAAACAGTAAATTAATGAATAATGAAATATCCAGCACGCGCCTGCCTTGCCTGGAGCACAGTGCCCCGAGCAGGAATTACTCCCGACCGGCACTCTGCTGTCTGCATGCTGGATAACCTGTGTGTGTGTGTGTGTGTGTGTGTGTGTGTGTGTGTGTGTGTGTGTGTGTGTGTGTGTGTGTGTATGTGTGTGTATATGTGTGTGTGTGGGATAAGCATTTTTACAGCCCATTGCGTGACAGAACGCTCGGGGGCTTTGCTGATGGGGGCCTACTCTCTCACTTCCCGGCAAACACGACATACTGACAGAGATGCGTAAAGAAAACAGTGTCAGTGTGCTCCCATGGATTGTATATCAAATATTGCCAATGTCTTCATAAGCTCAGTCCGTGTTCATAACCCGGTTACCTTCCACTTGTTCTCTCGTTACAGTAACAGCCTGTGACGTTTTCATAAAAATAAGATTAGCCTCCCATTATCATCAATTCATCAAACACCAGTCATTTGTGTTACATGTAGCTCCTGCAGGAACGCTGGGCAGCTGGTGGATCTCTTTACATTGTGAACAGGAAGTGATGTGTTTCAGCACGATCTGCAGGCGCCATGTTGGGCCTGTCCAGAAACGTTGACAGGGCGTTGCAGAGAAGAGTTTTCCACAACTAATGCACACTCGAGGAAATGACATCACTTCAAAGGGAATGCCGATAATAATCCAAAAGTAGTTCTTCCATCATGAGTCATTATTACTTTCTATAATAGTGGTGCTAGGATTCATGCAGAGGCTAACACACGCTGACTTCGTCCACTCCATTTTGCGTTAAAGGTCAATAATATTAGAAACAGGATGTAGATAATATCACTAGAGCTCGAATGACTCCCGAGTAAGCCTGGAAGTTGTTGAACTCATATTTACTTATGAAACAACTATTTCAATTAGAGTTTGTAGGATTTGCTGAGGCAAGCCGATGACACATTAAAGTGTTGTGTCTTGTACTTTGTAAACTCCATGTAGCTTGGATTGATTTCTGGAATCAGTAACCATTGACAAGCTCCAACTCAGTAAGTTTCCACATGGTGTAGGCCTCTATCCTCCGCGGGCGAAAACAATGCAAACATAATAGAAAGCTGCTAAAGTTGTATGTATGGTTATGTGTTGACTACAGGCACAGCCAAGTGTGTACAAACTGAATCTATAGAGCTGAGGTTAACTCACAATATGATATTATACATCGTTATAAATCTGCCTCCAGCTTGACTTGTCTTTGTACGATATTATATTTCTGTATTTGACTGAATATCTTGTTGGAGGACACATCTGTATACCTCAAGCAGTGTGAAAGCTGATTTATGTGCTGCAGACTGTCAGTGTAAGACATTGTTTTAAATGAACTGCACTTTTAATTTCAACCAATTTACAAATCAGTGCCACAAAATTAGTCAGAATTACATATTATATAACAGATGATACCAACATTTTTTTCTGGGTAGCCTTGTCGTGTGTTTAAATATATTTCTCTGCATATTCCCCACTGTAAAAAGTTAGTTTGAAAAATGTCTTTGTAAACTTCTCATAAGCCTCCATACCCAACGAAGGTGTTAATAGCCTCATATAATAGGATTACTGTAATTTATGATATTTGCAGAATATTGGAAGACTCATTTATGCAGCCTCGACTTTTACAATAAAGCTTTTCAAGAGGCCTGAGGCTCACGACACGACTAACTGTGATCGCAACGGACACCCATCCTACAGACCGCTGGTGTTAGTTATTGGGTTTGGAGATGAAAAATACTTGATAAAGTAAGTTAACAATCTAAAAGGCACTTTCCTGCCAATTCATTCAGTTCAGTTTCCATAAGATCAGCTTGTGTGACAGGACAACATAAACAGCAGTTGTCAAAGCTACTTTAATTCTAGACATGATATTTTTTCCATTCTTTAATTGAATTTTCATTTGAAAATGTAATTTAAAGAAATTTGATTTATTATCGTTTTTATTGGGCTTTAATGCCTATTTAGGATTATCTGTAATGTTCTCTTTCTGCTTTGGAACAATCTTAAATCTTCCATTTATCCCAACATCTTTATATATTTGTATCACCGGTACACATTAGTACACAGCCTATTCATTACATTATTTAGATTACTGGTTATTTCTTTATTTGAAAAATGTAAGAATAGGCCTACAGCCGGAAGACTTTTCAGACCTTTTCTATCATTTTCATTTCTGGTAGCCGATAGGTTATACGCTATTTATTTTTATTTTCCAATATAAGAAGACAAAAACAGTGAAACACCTTTGTATCGACACGTCAGCCAGATAAAGAATTTAAGTAGTCAAGTTTACCATTCAAATATCCTTCAGTTGTCCTCACATTGATTAAAGGGAGTTTGTAACAGTCTTATTTAAAGAAAGCTGCTCGAGTAATTAGTGGAAACGTTTCTCTACCGTGTGTTTTGTTGTCTTATCTTCGGCTTGTTTGTTTATGGTTGCAGCCAACCTGTCGGTGTTGTAGTCCTGATGCTCAGCAGCTTCCTGTCTTTGTTGAGCGTGAATCGCTCGCGGACATGCGGGTGCTGAACTCTGCACCTGCGTCACGCGGCGTTCCACTCCACGGGTCACACTGAGCCCGCGGGACACACTCTCTCTCTCTCTCTCAAATTCAAATAAGCTTTATTGGCATGACCATATCAAAACACACTCTTGTCATTATGTCAGTATCTTCTCTGCGTCTCTCAAAAATAGCTGCCAATAGTCTACACATAACAAAAAGAACTGTCAGACAACATGACTTCTGACTCTCTTCCGCTTTTTCTCATTCTCAAATTCATATTTAAAGAAGCTTTATCACCATATCACAAATTGCCAAAGCACATTGTCCAAGGTGGTACACTGCACAGTTTGGTTGATTTCAGATTGGTTGATTTTTGTTTTAAAAATGTTATAAGGATGCTTGTTGAGTTAAGATTACCCTTTTCTATATATTTCCTTACACACAAAGGTGTCTAGGAGTTTCCCCTTTTTTAAGGTGGTCTTTAATGAGAATGACAGTGTTATGGTTTTTAAGTTATTTAAAATAAAAAAATCGAATCTGTCTCTCCGCCTTTAGAGCTCCGTATTCTCTCCGTCTCTCTTTCTCATTATCTTTCTCCCTTTACGTCTTCTCTGTGTGTCTCGCGCTCTCCCGTCATTAGCACACAGGCGGTAGATCCCCACCGTACATCGGGCCCGCGAGGCACGATTCTATTCCCCCTGCGCGCGTGCGAGAGAGAGAGCGAGAAGCCTCCCTGAAACGAGAGCCTCTCTGACCGGGAAATGCAGCCAATTATCTCCCAGTATCCATCATCATTGCGTGTTTGCGTGTTTCAGAGCCTTCGCAGTATTGTAATCCAGATAGAGTTGCCTACAAAGCTATATATATATGATTGTAAAAACATATTCTTATTTTGAATATTAATCTTGAACATGGCCTTAAATGTGTAAGAATTTCAGAATATCTTTAATAGCCAACAATAACAAAATAGAGGTCACTCATCAATTTTGAACTTTTTGTGTACAAATAAAAATGTTACTACTTTAATCTATTGTCATTTATGGAATATATGTAAACCTACAAATAGCAATTGTAACAGAAAACCTTAAAGACTCATTTAGTTGTCCATTGTTTTACATTTTGGTGTTGGAGTTTCCTTTTTTATTTGCATTTGAATCAAAGATTGTGTTTAATCTCAGTTTTCCATGGAGTTCCTCCCTGCAGGAAAATGTAAGGATGTTTGCTCTGATTATTGTTTCATTCAGACTGAGGGATTTTACGAGTTGTTTTTGTTATGAATATCTGAAATTCTTACTTCTCAATGACCGCACATTGACTGTCTGCTGCTGCAGTTGGAATGAAATTAAAAAATGTTATGCTTTATGTTGGTCCATTAATTAGATAGTAATGTTTGTTTTTTTACACTGGTCCATTTAGACATTTATGTTGTGATGAACACGTTGTTAAAATGCACACTAAATCAGATTCAATGCAAATTTGAAACCGTCACATTTAAAACCACGATGAATAAGAGGATATTTGTGGGGTCCAACTCCAATTTCAGTCGTTCAGAAAGTGGAATTTGATTTGGGAAATGTCAACTATTTCTTGAGGCATTCTTTAATATGTCATTAAAACAAATGAGGTTAAATTGTCTGACATCAGCCAAAGAATACCATTGTGGATATGGTGACTCTGATTCCCAAACTTGAGTGGGACTTTAGTGGATGATTCACTGGAGAAAAGGCGCAGGCTGCACACCTCGCATAATAAAACACATGGTTTATTATCAATGTGATAGAAATGAAATCACTGGACAATTAGAAGGATGTCTACCCATCATCAGCACCATGACAACAGCTCTATAAGAACAGAAAAACACTGCCCCCCCACCCCCACCCCCCTCCGGCTCACAAAAGTCGAATCACAGATAAATAGGCCTACTCCAAAATAGCTGGTGCACCTATTTACACAACCATCCATTTAAATTAATATAAATAAATATTTACACACATAAATAAACCCCCTCCCCCCTCTCGTTACGTGACCACACAAACCTGTTTCACAGATAAAATGCTTCATACCCACAATGCTTTTTTCCTGTGTGAGGACAAACACAAGCACACTGAAAGAACTGAAACGTTGACTTTAATTAAATATAGGATGTCAACAGATGTCACAGAGCTGTATTGGGTTAGTGGAAAGCAATAATATTGAGTTTAAATAAAGTATTATTAGGTTCAACTTAATATCATTGCTTTCAACTAACCTGATGGGAAATTGTTGACATAATACATTTGATTAAAGTCAATGTATCAGTTTGTACCACACACACACACACACACACACACACACACACACACACACACACACACACACACACACACACACACACACACACACACACACACACACACACACACACACACACACACACACACACACACACACACACACACACACACACACACACACACACACACACACACACACACACACACACACACACACAGTAGTTTGTTGCAGCATCACAGTCTCACAGGATGCAGGCAGGGGGAGCGAAATGGATGTAACACAGTAACCATCATGTCCTCAGGGGAATGAAAAGAACGTAACACAGATGAAACATCCCTCTGTGCTCTCTGACACTGGCCCACAGGTCTCCTCTTCCTCTTCCTCCTCCTCCTCCTCCTCCTCTTCGGCCCTGTCAGTGACAGTGGTGTAAAGCTAGAAGTGTATCGCCTCTGTCTGTGCGTCTGCCTCCCATCGTCTCCCCTGCCTCGCTTCATTTCCGCTGCTTCTCCTCTTTGTCGGCCTTGTTGTCCCCGTGCCGGTTGTTGTTGGGGGGGCTGTTGATGAACATCTTGTCCAGTCCTTTGAGGGCCTCGGTGAGGTAGTTCTGCAGGGTGGTGAGCGCGGCGCAGAGGGCGGGCGAGCCGAAGCCGTGCGTGATGAAGGAGAAGTGGGAGAGGCAGCTCTGGATGCCCGGCTCCAGGATGGGGCTCGGCCGAGAGTTTCCCAGGGGGGTCCTGTCCTGGGCCAGCAGGTCTGAGAACTCCTTACACAGCTGTCTGCAGGGGACAAGGAGATGTCAGGAGGGAGATATGGGTTTCCCTAAAATAGTTACACCACTGCTGATAGTGGTTATTAATGGCAGTACATTACATTTTACTTGTTAGACTTACACTCAGTACTGTGGGCAATCCCCACAGGAGCACTTTGGGGTGAAGTGTCTCAAGGACACAACGACATGCTGTGGGACTCGAACTTGTTATCCTCTGATTCAAAGATCAGCGCACTAACCCACTGCGCCACACGCCCCTAGTATTTATTAACCTTGCTTCAGTGTGCACATGTTTGACTGTAATGTCTCTCGATGTTTGTATCAATGCGTCCCTTCTGGATGAGATGGCTTTTAGTGTCCCCTGGAAGTGTGTGCACATGCAAACCAAAGATAACTTTGAGTAAATAAGTAAGACCATTTGGTATCCTTTATTTATTTCTATTGTTAATTTGATTGTTAGCCAAACATTTATCCATTGTTTTTGTATGTTATTAGTGGAAAGGCTGACACCACATTTTCTCTGATCATTTTCTCTCCTGCACCTGCGTCTGTCCAACATGTCAAAAGATCACCTTTAGTTTCCTGCAGTTATAATGAAAATGCATCATTGCATCACAATGCGTTGCTACTATCCAATTAATACTCAGATGCCTATCAAAACCAACCCGTCACCAAACCAGTAGACAGTGTGTGTGTGTCCCATGACTAGCTTCAACACCTCAGCACATGCATCCAAATCATCCAGTCAACACCTTACGGCGATGCCCCTGTGGTGAGAGTATTTGGCAGCATTTGTTGTAGATGTTCCTGCAATACCTGACACCAAATATAACCAACTCATAACACAGACAAAACGAAACAGAGCCGGAAAACAAATCACAATTGTACAGCTCTTTGGTGAAGAGCAACCTCAAACACAATAATGTTGCAGTTTGAAATGTTTATTTATACAGCCCAATATCACAAGTGTTACATTTGGATTAGAAATTATGTTGTGTTAGCTATCAGTTGCACTAACCTAAAAGTGCTACGAAGTGCAAATAGATCATGGTTGCGGAGGTGTAATGGATAACACATGGAGAGGCAGCGATTCAGAACTGTTCGAGAGGGAAAGTGGTCCGAACGAGTCGTCAACCAACACTGATCAAATGATTGACAGACAAAACGAAACAGAGCCGGAAAACAAATCACAATTGTACAGCTCTTTGGTGAAGAGCAACCTCAAACACAATAATGTTGCAGTTTGAAATGTTTATTTATACAGCCCAATATCACAAGTGTTACATTTGGATCTGCAAACACTGTGCAGATGGCCTATCACATGCAGATGGCCAACACTGTGCAGATGGCCTATCACAGGCCATCTGCACAGTGTTTGTTTTGAATCACACGTTGGGACACATTCACATTGAAGGAGGAACCTATTGCGGTGAGCACGTTGTAACTTCCGGTTGTTGTTGTCATCTCCGGGTAACCCGTGTGCCTGTTCTGTTGCTGATAGCTTATTAACTTAAACTTAATCGATCGTTTTAAAACTCTTGATCACGGCAACTGCCTGACGTTGTAATCACATGTTACTACAGCTTAAGCACTCACAACTCTCCTTCTCTTAGCGACTGTAACTCCACAGTTGCCTACACTCTTTTCGGGTTTGCTAACGGTAGCTACTTTAGCTTGATAGCTAGCCATGGCTCTCTCCCCACCCTCTGGTGCTATTTCCTGCTCTTCCTGTCTCATGTTTGGTTACTTCCCGGCCTCCTTTACTGGTAAGGATACATGTGTTAAATGTAGTATAGTTGTTAGGTTGGAGGCGGGAATCATAGCCATAGAAGCCCGGCTCCGCATCTTAGAAAGTAACTCAGCTACAGTAAAGCCCATGTTAGCCGGTGCAGACCGGCAAAAGGTAGCTCCTCTTAGCCGTCCCCCGGCAACTCCCGAGCAGCAGGGAGACTGGATGATTGTTCAGAAGGGGCATAAAGCGAAACCCGCAGGTCCCCACCAACTCGTTCACGTATCTAACAGATATTCCCCACTCAGCGAGACACCCGCTGAGAAGCCAACTCTGGTTATTGGTAGCTCTATTATGAGACACGTGAATTTAGAGACCGAAGCCTCCACAGTCACATGCATTCCGGGGGCCAGAGCGGGCGACGTTGAGGCGCATCTTAAACTGCTGGCTAAAAATAAACACAAATACGGTAGGATTGTTATTCACGTCGGTGGTAATGATGTTCGTTTACGCCAATCAGAATGCACCAAACTTAATGTGGAGTCGGTGTGTAGTTATGCTAAAACAATGTCGGACACCGTAATCTTCTCTGGTCCCCTCCCCAATCTGATCAATGATGACATGTATAGCCGCATGTCATCATTTCAGCGCTGGTTGTCTAGGTGGTGCCCAGCAAACAATGTGGGCTTCGTAAATAATTGGACAGCCTTCTGGGGAATACCTGGTCTGATTAAGAGAGACGGCATTCACCCTACTTTGAAAGGTGCAGATCTCATTTTGGCAAACATTTCAGGGCTTTGTGGACGTAATCCATGACAAACTGGAGTTGAGACCAGGAGGCAGAGTCGCAGTCTTACACGCTTCTCTGCACTCTCTCCTAGGCAGTCATCCATAGGAATCCCGAACCCAATAAAATACCCAATATTAGCGGTGTGTGTGTCTGCCCAAGGACAATTTAAGGTAAAACCTAATAGAGGTGTCATACATAATAACCTAATAAAAGTAAATGTAACAACCACTACAGTGCAACAAAACAGGAAGATTAAATGTGGTCTCTTAAACATAAGATCTCTAGCATCTAAAGCAATATTGGTAAATGATTTAATATCAGATTATAATATTGATATATGCTGTCTCACTGAAACTTGGTTGAGACATGAAGAATATGTCAGCATAAATGAGGCCACTCCACCCAGCCATGTCAACACTCATATTGCTCGAGGCACGGGCCGAGGAGGTGGAGTTGCAGCAATCTTTGACTCAAGTTTACTTATCAATACTAAACCAAAATTAAATTATACCTCTTTTGAAAGCCTTGTTTTTAGTCTTACGCATCCGACCTGGAAAACTTTGCAGCCAATCTTATTTGTTACAGTGTATCGTGCACCAGGTCCTTATTCTGAGTTTTTATCAACTTTGGTTCTTAAAACAGACAAAGTAATTATCGTAGGTGACTTTAATATTCATGTTGACGATGATAAAAATAGCCTTACTGTTGCATTTAACTCTATATTAGATTCTGTTGGTTTCTGTCAGAGTGTAAATAAACCAACCCACTGCTATAATCACACTCTCGACCTTGTTCTGACTTATGGTATTGAAATTGAGCAACTATTAGTCGAACCGCATAATCCTGCTTTATCCGACCATTTCTTAGTAACTTTTGAAGTACTATTACGAGACTACAAAGCATTAGTCAAAAGCTCTGTTAGTGCTATAGCCACATTTAAGGAAGAGATTCCACCAATACTTAACTCGATAGCATGTCTGCATGTAGGGGAGGAAACTTATACAAAATGTACACCACCCCAAATTGATCATTTTGTTGATAGTGCTATAGATGCGCTGCGAATAAAATTAGACTCTGTTGCTCCTTTGAAAAAGAAGAAAATAAAACAACATAGATTAGCTCCATGGCATAATGCCGAAACCCGCAAAATAAAGCAAAAGTCTAGACAACTTGAAAGGATATGGCGTTCCACTAAACTTGAAGAATCTCGTTTAATTTGGCATAATACTCTCAATGAATATAAGAAAGCACTGCGTAAAGCGAGAGCAGCCTACTACTCTTCATTAATAGATGAGAATAAGAATAATGCAAGATTTCTTTTCAGCACTGTAGCCAGGCTGACAGAGAGCCACAGCTCCATTGAGCCTTCTATTCCCACAGCACTCAGTAGTAATGATTTTATGTGCTTTTTTAACGATAAAATTGTTACTCTTAGAAACAAAATTAATGACCTCTTGCCTTTGACCAGTATAGTGTTATCAACAGCTCCCGGAATCGTAAGTTCTAATATTACACTAGATAGTAAACTAGAATGCTTTTCAGCCATTAACCTTGAACAATTACATTCAATGATTCTCTCTTCTAAACCATCAACGTGCATGTTAGACCCAATTCCAACTAAGCTGTTGAAGGAAGTTTTTCCATTAATTAGCACTTCTTTATTAAATATTATGAATATGTCTTTATTATCAGGCTATGTTCCACAATCATTCAAAGTAGCAGTGATAAAACCGCTTCTTAAAAAGCACAACCTCGATCCAGAGGTTTTAGCCAACTATAGACCTATTTCTAATCTTCCGTTCCTCTCAAAAATTATTGAGAAAGCGGTCGCAAAACAGTTGTGTGATTACTTAAAAAACAATGATTTATTTGAAGATTTTCAGTCTGGCTTTAGAACACATCATAGCACAGAGACAGCTCTGGTTAAAGTCACAAATGACATTCTAATAGCCTCAGACAAGGGACTTGTCTCTATTCTTGTTTTGCTCGATCTCAGTGCTGCATTTGATACTATCGACCATGATATCCTATTGCAAAGACTAGAGCATTTAGTTGGCATACAGGGAACTGCTTTAGGCTGGTTTAGGTCCTATCGATCTGAACGCTCTCAGTTTGTACGTGTCAACGATGAATCTTCCACGCAAACCAAAGTTAGCCATGGAGTGCCACAGGGCTCAGTGCTCGGACCTATTTTGTTCACATTATATATGCTTCCGTTAGGCAATATTATAAGGAATCATTCTGTAAACTTTCATTGTTATGCGGATGATACTCAACTATATTTATCAATCAAGCCTGATGAAATTAATCATCTAAATAAAATTCAAGACTGCCTTAAGGACTTAAAAACGTGGATGACCTTAAACTTTTTGATGTTAAACACGACCAAAACTGAAGTTATTGTACTTGGCCCGAATAATCTACGAAACAAATTATCTAAAGATATACTAACTATGGATGGCATTAATTTGGCCTCCAGTGAGACTAAAAGGAATCTTGGTGTTATATTTGATCAGGATTTATCCTTTAACGCCCACATAAAATCAATTTCAAGGACCGCCTACTTCCATCTACGTAACATTGCAAAAATCAGGCATATCATGCCTCAAAGCGATGCAGAGAAACTAGTCCATGCATTTGTTACTTCTAGGCTGGATTATTGTAACTCTTTATTATCAGGGAGTACCAAGAAGTCAGTCAAGTCGCTTCAGCTGATTCAAAATGCTGCGGCTCGTGTACTAACCAGAGTTAGGAAAGGGACCACATTACTCCTGTTCTGGCTGCCTTACACTGGCTCCCTATAGAACACAGGATAGAATTTAAAATTCTTCTTCTCGCCTACAAAGCCCTTAATGGGCAGGCGCCATCTTACCTTAAAGAACTCATTATACCCTACTGTCCTACTAGGGCATTGCGTTCCAAGAATGCAGGGTTGTTGGTTGTTCCTAGAGTCTCTAAAAGTACAATGGGAGCCAGAGCCTTTTCTTATCAAGCTCCACATTTGTGGAATCAGCTTCCAGTTTGTGTTCGGGCGGCAGACACCCTATCCGTTTTTAAGAGTGCGCTTAAGACCTTCCTTTTTGATAAAGCTTATAGTTAGGGCTGATTAGATTCAGCCCCTAGTTTTGCTGATATAGGCTTAGTTTGTCGGGGGACATCTTACTTCTTCCTTCTCTCTGTCTATACCTGTGTACTCTCATGTTCCGATTAACCCAGCTTCCCCAAATGTCTTTCCTTTTGGGTGTCTATATACGCTGGGATCCGGAGTCATGGATGATCCTGCGGTCTTGTGTCCTGGATCGCGAGCGCTGGATCTTGAGTCATGGCTGTGGTCCTGGATCATCGGTCCTGGATGGATATCCTCGTGGATTCATCTTCCTATTATACACACATGCATTTCCAAACATTTGGACTACCTATGTTGCAAATGTATTATCTTTTCAATTTACACACGGCATCTATTGCACGTCTGTCCGTCCTGGGAGAGGGATCCCTCCTCTGTTGCTCTCCCTGAGGTTTCTCCCATTTTTCCCTTTAAACTGGGTTTTCTTTGGAAGTTTTTCCTTGTACGATGTGAGGGTCTAAGGACAGAGGGTGTCGTATTGTCATACTGATATTCTGTACACACTGTGAAGACCACTGAGACAAATGTAACATTTGTGATATTGGGCTATATAAATAAACATTGATTGATTGATTGCTGATAGTTGAGCATAAACACCCAATAATAACTATAGCGACATGTAGGTGCTTAAGAGCTAAGTATAACCAGATGTAAGATTGTCCAGGGATAGTCAGTGACGTTCTCAATAAAAAAGCCCCCTCAGCACTTATTACTGCCCACCCTCTGCAAGGACCTGCAACTAGACTCTCCAGCCTCTCTTAATGCTGTGTGCCAAACTGTATCTTATCTTAAATGATCAGCTTGTACCAAATCCATCCCAAAGGAGAATAGCTGGTGCTTTTCCCTTTCAACTCCTTTAAGTCATATTAACCGTATCCTTAAGGCTTATTTTGCAATGAAGAATAGAACACTTTCTTTAAAAGTTTCTCTATTTACTTCTGTCTCCACATTTTGAAATAGTGTTGGAAGAGGCATGAGCTTGATGCAGCTGCTGTACAGCATGCCTCCAGAAGAGCCTTCGAATCCCTGAAAACAAAATGTTCTGGCGAAGGCTTGAGAAGTGTATCGTTTGTTTCTGTTCACAATCCATATCAAAGATATACTTGATTTGAAAGACCTGACATTAAACAATTATCTTTAATTTGCTATGTTTTAAAAACTCTTTCTGCTCCTGCCTCCATCGGACACCCTCTCAAACCTTATTCTGAAGCCATACCATTAATGTTTAACTAATGGTCTTCGGGAAATTAGAGAACGCTATAAATGTATAGAGAAATGTAAGGCTAATGCCAATCTGACATTGTGCAAAAATGCCATATGTATGTCTAGAAAATTAATTCAAACCAATACAAGAGCAAGGAAGTCCCATGGTTTGAGGCCCCAGCATTTAAAGGCGATATTTAAATGGGAATATATGTAATTTAAGCCAAAAGGTAATTAAATGCATATTTAGTCTTCTCTTCAAATTCCATACAAAAAAGCAACGGTGAGAGAGAATCGCGTCTCCTTAAAATGTCAGCAAATCATCCTCTTGGTTTTAGGCCTACATTTGATATTCAAGAGACCTCTCTCTCTCTCTCTTTCTCTCAAAATGTGTACCACACACACACACACACACCACACACACACCACACACACACACACACACCACACACACACACACACACACACACACACCCAATGAGCGGCCTTAGGGCAGAGCTCCACTAAATGAGTGACAGGCGGTGCAGGCCGAGCCCAGCTGGGGTTAGGGAGCAGAGAGGAGAAACAGAGAGGAGGAGCTCCACCCGGGGCGACTCTCAGGGCCTCGCTGTTGTTTTCTGACGACTTGAAACACTTCACTGCTAAATAATGAATTTCTAACAGGCAGCACCGACACCGAGTATTGGAACAGGTTTGAATCTGAGCATCAAACATCCACCACCGAAACACCCCGTACATACTGATCACATTGGGACACACACACGCACACACACACACGGCACTATTTATGCAAGCTAAAAATACAAGTTTCCTGAAGGGCTCTTTGTTACAGCTCTGCATGCAGAGAGCTCATTCAGGGGAATACATGGACACAGAATGGGACTGTTCATTATGAATTGGCGAAAGCCTTTTTTGATCATTTTAAAAATAGGAAAAAATCCAAAGTGATTCTGGGATTTAAAGCACATTCCCTCTCCTAGCCTAGTTTCCCTTTAAAGAAATTCTGTGTTGCTCGGTTTTTAAAAGTAATCACTAGATCCTGGATTCAATTCCACAGTTTAACAGCCATAAAAAATGGATTAATATAAGTACCTCTACGAGGAGAGCCAGTAAAATCCATCGCCTTTAAGACCAGAAGCAGAGGTCAAATGCACACGAGCAACGCCAAAGCTGCCATTTAATAATGTCTGAGACTTATGTAGGCTACATTAAAGTGTCCATCAAATAAGGTTTGTGTATACTTGAATAAAACGTTATTTATGTGGCAAAAATAATCCCCTTGCTTTTACGATTCTTGACTCAAATGCAGATTGATCCTAATTTTGTAAACGGTTGAATTTACTTTAACTGCCCTCAATTTCCTCTGTGGTTTTTCAATCAGTCATTACGTTACAGGTTACATCCATATAGAGTTTGATGCTTTTCATTAAGAACATCTCCCTTTCCTCTTTAAATGTCAACGCCATGGCTCACTGTGTCAAAATGGACTGTGTGATATAGAGTGAAGCGCAGAGGAGAGGTTTGCACCCTCGGGGGTATTAAAGAGGGGGCCATAGAGAAGCCCCCAGGAAAATGGGGGAGAGTTTAATTTCACAATAATTTCATTCATCAGAAATCTAACTACTTGCGGAAGAAGCATGCATGCCCTGGTTTTCACCCTGTATGTGTGACGGTTATGTAATTCAAATTAACAGCAACCACAGCCTTTCTAAATGGCACCCTGGAACTGTAAATCTAAAACCATATTTTTTGGGACATTTAATTAGGATAACATCTCATACAAGAACAGCATGAACTAGATATATTATGAGACATACAGGACTTCTTTGTAAATTCAATTTGTTGAGAATTTACTGGAAAACCCCCTCCCTCTGTGTCCTTTCAAAAACAAGTTTCTCCCCTCTGTGTTGACAGACTGACTATATCATTAGCATGCCGCCATGTTATTGTGTCTAAGTCTAAAGGGCTCATTTGAAAGCAATAATCTTATTTACCACATGGTAATCAGACATGTATACTATTCTATGACAGACAGAAAACACCGTATAAAGGCTATGAGGGAGCTGAATCTAATCAAACAGTGCATCAGACTCACTTTGTCGCCAGCAGCATGTTTTTCCGCGTGTGCAGCTCGTTGGGGTCAGCGTGCTGCCGGTTGAGGTACTCGCTCACGGCTTTGGTGGGAAACTCCGTCTCGCAGAGGTAACCGAAATCCCGGGCAAGGTGCACCGCCTCACCTGGGGTATAGTCGGGGTGAATTTTATATAGACGTACAATATCGCTACATGACAATCATGCATTTCCTTATGTTTTAGTAGCCTATAGCTATGCCTGAATAGAAAGACCTTACGTGTTAAAACTGGGATGCTTTCCTTTTACGCACGGAATTCCCTAAACTGTCATCCTCTCAGAAAAAGCAAAAGCAATAGCGATGGTCGTTTTTTTCCACATTTATGTTGTAAAAGTCAACTATAGGTGCAAATTAACTGTTTTAATATCGTCAATTTAAAAAAAAAGAGAGAGCTCTTGCATAACGCTTTGTGCAGACGAGTGGACACATTGGAAATTGAGACGTTTTCATAATCCTAAAAAAGTCTTTAAAAAAAAGTAGGTCATAAATATATTTGTATTATATTTTGAAAGTGTAGAAATAAATATTGATATACTTGTATATTACGCTAGATCAGGAAAATCTGACTCAATGAAAATGTTGGTTAAAACCGGTTAGGCCCATGCTGCAGCCTCTAATCGATGAATTGATCATTTAATTTAATTCACTAACCCCAGTCCTCTTCTCTTCACTCGTTCAAAATCAAAAATGTATTTACTTTGTATATGTATGTAGCCATTTGAGAAAGACTGTCTCATTCTTCAAACCTGTAAGGTCATGAACTTTTGCAATCCTGTATTTTGGCCGTGCGTAATTTTTGGTGATGTTGACATCTTTGTCATGTGGGGCAAATAAAATGTTGGACTTCTAGAGCCAAACTTCCCCATTAATCAATCTCAGAGTCAGGATTATGTTTCTGTATGTTTGGATGAACACAGTAAAGCAATCACCTTCTACAAGAGATGTTAGTAATGTGACATTGGCAGCTTTGCGTCTTCCAGCAGGTAAATTCAGTCCAATCTTCTCCAGTTTTTCCCTCAGACATCTCCCACCGTTTTTGGACTTTGCTCTGTAGAAAAATGGGAAAATAATTCACATTAATTTGCTTTATAAAAGAACCAGGACATATATGCCATATATCTCTCACAAGGCATTCAATTAAATTACCAATATTCCCATAAGGAAGTTCAAAAATCCAAATTGAAACACATTGGACAGGTTAGATCTCACAAAGATAAATAAGAATGACAAAATACAATAATTAAGTTACAGTATGAGATAACAACAATATAATTAGGTTACACTGTTTATATATATCAATTAATTTTATTTATGTGTGCATGTCTAGGTTTTTAAGTTGTTGTCTTTTTAGTTTCATGTTCTCCAGAGATTGTGTTAATGTTATGTACAATCTGGGAAGTTCAGATGCCTTTGAATTCAACTCATGGTTTAATAAACATCTCTTCTGCATATTTAAGAAGCCACACGCTTTTTCTCCATGCAGACGTTATCCCTGCGTCAACATGCTCTGAGGCTGCAGTCGTACCTTCTCAACACGCCCCCCAACAGGGATGCGTTCAGGCACTCAGGCGGGGACAGTCTCCTCTGCACCTCCCCTACGGTCACTTTGTACTTGGAGGTGGAGCTGAGCAGCGACAGGCGGCCCGGTACCGAGCAGAACACCTCGTTGATGCTCACGGTGATGCCTCCCATCAGCCCGTCCTTCCCGAGCATCAGGGAGCCCATGTGCTTGTGAGGCATGGGAACTGAAAGAGGACATTACATAACGTTTAAAAAACAAATTACATTTTCTTTTTTTGAGAGCTATTTGGGGAATTGAGTCACAGCAGCATGCAAACAAGGCATTGCAGTGCACACGTATTAAAAAGTAATTAAAAATACAGAATGCACATAAGATAGAGTATAGGGAAAGATAGGCATCTTACAAATGTGTCCAAACATATACAAGGGGGCTGTGAGTTTTAATAGTGTGTCAAACGCTGTGAGACCCAGTGGTGTAAAGCAACTAATACATGAACTCAAGTACTGTGTACAATTTTGAGGTACTTACATTTTACTTGAGTATACTGCTTTATAATTCTACTCCTACACTTAAAAAGGAAATAGTGCACTTTTACTCCACTTTATTTAACAGCTAGCTTATTTTGCCAAAATGCATCTCTAAAAATTAAACTAACTCTTTAGGTCACAAAATAGTCCAATTATTTCCTTATTTTTTTACAAAAAGTCCAATTTTACAATCAGAACTTTGTCTACAACAGTAAAATGACAACACTATTATCTAGTAATGTCACATTATGTAAATATAATGATATACACAAAGGCTATTCTTCTGCACAATGATTACTTTTTCTTTTTACACTTTAGGTACATTTTGCTGATTGTAATTTCTTTTTAACTTGTAATGGAGTATTTTGACATTAATGTGTTGGTACTTTCTATACTCGAGTAAAGCATCCACAGATACTGGTGAGGCCACGCGCACTGCAGGAGGGAGCCCTGGCCTAATGAAGTGCCCACGCGCCGGGCATTTACTGTTATTTAAAGTCTCATTACAATAGTATCGATTGTTGATTGGCTCTCGCTCTCAAATTGAATTGCCTCGTTTTTTTGTGTGACAGAATTTGCGTCAATGACTAAATTGCCATTTTCGTTAAATGAATGCGGAAACAATCCCGGTTAACTTTGGCCCAGGTTACAGCATAGTCTTTGCTGCGACATACATTTGCATTATCATAGATTTATACTTTTGGAGGGGGGCCACAGGGGGGGTCCAGGCTCAGTGTTACAAGGGCACAGTGTGTGTGTGTGTGTGTGTGTGTGTGCGCGCGTGCGTGTGTGTGTGTGTGTGGGGGGGGGGTTGATGGCTCCACGGGGGATAATACCGCAGATTAGCTGTAAACGAGCTCACGAGATCTCCGTGAGCGGTGTCATTTATTACATCAGCGGCTTAAATGCCCCGCGGGGAGCTCAGTCACTCAACATCCCGTAACTAAATCACCGCACATCATCAGCGACCCTCCGCCTGCGAGTCAATATCCCGGGATCGTTAACCCATGCACGAAACCCTCATCCTGGGCACCGGAAAAACAGGATGAACCCACAGAGATCCACCTTTTACTTCCCAAAGCATCGAGGTATGTCACATCTGGTCCACTTTAGATCCACGTTGTGCCTTTTGTTTTTATTGGCTCTACAGAACATAAATCATTGTAATTGACGTCATATGACAACATAAATTAGCCTATAATTTGGTACAGGCACGAAAGGAACCTCTAAATAGGCGAGCAGCCCTATTATGTCTATTTTAAAAACATATAACAACAATCTATTTAAAGAAATCCAGATGTATTCATTTAGGTTTTTGTTTTTGGTGAATATTTTGTATATTTGTAAATCTAGTCATGCTGAGACGTTGTGTGTGTGTGTGCGTGCGTGTGTGCGTGTGTGCGTGCGTGTTTTACCTTTCTTAATTACTGATTGATCAAGGATGTTCGTTCCGTTGGTGTCGTCAAGAGTCTGGTAGATCCAAAATACATGCAAACCATTATAGCAATATAATAGTGCTTGGTACAAAGGAATCCAGAGTGAAATAAAAAAGTATATATTTATATTTTTTTGCTACATATTGCAGGATTCATTTAACTGTAAGGTCTCGAAAAGCAGAGGAAACATTGTCTGTTTTCCACAGAACAAACACATCTTGTTTCTAATCCATTTCCTCTTTTTATTCATCATGACGTGACTCATAGAGAATAATGTTCTCCCAAATGTAAAGCCTCATTCATCACTCTCATTCATCAGCCTGCGAGATAGATTCCTCTTTGAATAGACCTGCTGTTGTCACGCTCGTATAAAATAAAATAGGACTTGTTAAAACAAATTTAAACGGGGTTAATAAATGCATGACACAACTACGTAAAGGCAGAAATGAGAATGTAATGTGGAGGTTAAATGGCAAACAATTCGTGATGGTTGTGCCCTGAGGGGAAAACAGAGGAAGATGAAATCCTTCACAGATGACAATAATGTGTCTGGTAGCTGCTTTGTATATGTGGTACCTTATATATATATATATATATATATATATATATATATATATAAAACGTGTATAATATCCTATAAACCAAAAATGCCATCCTTCAAATTTAAATAATTAACCAACCACATTAATATGAGCATGGATTTAATAATATAAATACTAATAATAATAAATTCATATAATTATAATAATTACAAATAATAATAATAATAATAATACAATATTGTAAATGATACAAATAAAAATAAAACATGTGTGCACAAAATTGAATTGTTCCCTTTCATGTTTAAATAACCAATTAACAGAATATCCTCAAGGCTTAACTATGGATTAATAATTAGGCAGCACAAGGCAGTAAAGAAGGGTGATTCTAAATTCTAATTCACATAAGCAACATTTGAGCTCCATGCAGCACTTTTTGAAATATTCTCCATATCAGCATCTTCTCACCAGAGATGTCTCAGCTCTCTGAAGACAGTTGGTTTAGCTTTGGGCCATTTGTGTTCAGGCTTCAGCTGCAGAGAGCTCAGACCTGAGGGAGCTGATCTGAGATCACTGACCTCGACACTAAAGCACCGAGACAATGAAGGAGACCACCGCCAACAATTACCCATCCCTCTCCTGTATAGTTTATTTTTTAGTAGCTATTTCGTGCCATCCAAAACTATACAATTTGCCATCCCAAATTGGGAAATTATTTTGTAACAGAGCAGTGATTTCAAGTATTACCCATTGAGATAGATATAGTAGATATGTTAGGTATAGAAATATTTTACTGTAAATAGGAATGGGTTGAATTAATGATTAAAATGCATACACGTCTATTGAGATCATATATTGCATTATAACTGTATTCCCCATGTTATCAAACAGACCTAGTTGCTCCCTGACTTTCAGGTTTAACCATTCGGGATAGAATAATCCAAATATATTTAAAACAACTTTTTATACAATAAAAACAAAATCATCATAATGTTCACTTTTCGATTCCATGTAATCCTCAGATTTCTCTGCCTCACCTGAACATCCTCCATGCCGTGCAGCCCGTGCAGCAGACCGTCTCCCATCCCGTCCAGGCCCGGGTGCATTAGCACATCGGGCCGCCTCACACCGTAGTCCCTCCGCGGGTCCAGCCCGGACAGCTGAGACAGCGAGGCCCGAGGTTGTGCCAGCAGCGCGGAGCTATCCATCCGCTCCACCACCGCGTCCTGCCGCTGCCGCGCGCCCCACGCGCTCTGCTGGCTCTGGTGCAGCGAGTTGAGGGTGTACGGGTCGGTGACGTGGGAGTACGGGTCCTGGCTCTGGTAGTGAGCGAGCGGCTGGTACGGCGGCGGAAAGTAGGGCGGCTGGAAGTCCGAGGTCGGTGCGTGAGACAGCGGGGGCGCACTGGAGTAGGGTCCCGCGTGCGAGCCCAGCTGGGACAGGCGCGAGCTGTGGCTCGAGACACCGTCATGCCGGTCCTTGAATTGGAAAACACAGAATAAATAAACTCCATACGGAAATGGAACCACCTTTTTATAACGAAATAAAGCCAAAAAGAGGCCTATGGTCCATGATGCATTTTAAAAGCTGTAGCTGTAGCCAAAGTAACTGCATGAATCTCTTTTACAAAAAACACAATAGATGCCAAAAGCAAAATGTGTCTAATTTAAATCTCACAACGAAAAACCTCCGAGCAGTCTCTACCGATTTGTGCAAATGATTCAAACGCTGTATTGTCATATGCACATTACCTACAGTGTAGTTATGGCAATGACAACCTTAAATCCCAGGCTCCTCCAACAATGCAACATAAATAAACATAGGCATAAAACAATAAAAATAGTGCAAGACGAAACAGAGTATAAATAAACACACTGTGAGGGAAGGAAACTCACCGCGGTGGAGTAGGAGTGAACTAACATTTGAACATTTAACATAAAACAGCTGGATGGTAAAGAGTTGGCTCCAGAAAGCGAGTGTCTGCAGGCAGGGCCGGTGAGCAGAATCCTTCTCCGCCCCGAGCAGCCGTCGCTCTGACTGTGAGCCACCGAGCACCGCCTCTACCCCCGGTATACGGTGTAATTGTTATTCATGACTGAGACTTACAGGAATATTAATGTGCGCGACGCAGGGGACTGGCGACACATGGAGCGTGAAGCCTCTCGCGCAACCGTGAGTGACGTTTAGATTCCGTGGAGAGGCGAAACGACGCGAACAGCACGAGACGGAGAGAGCCCTCTGTCAGGAGAAAGCGAACAGGGCGAGCACACCCAGGAGGAATTCCTCATTATAAAAAAAACCGCACTTTGGGAGCTTTTTCATATAAGTACAAATCTGACGCCGGGAATACTCGCTTTCTCGCCGTTGGAGACACTCTGGCACACACCATCACTGCAGACAGACTTTGACGTTTTAAACCAACATGAATCCAGTTGTCAGATGTAACAATTTAAACAGAAGATGGTGTTTAACCATGACATTAAGATTGCATCTGCGATTCATACATTATCCAATGCAATAGCCACCAAAGTAAAAGCCATTCTACTTTTACGCACAGCCACAACATACTGAAACAGTCCTCTTTCTGTGATTGTGAGTGCTCTACAGTATTTCAAAGCATGGTACAAGAGTTGGTCCAAAGCATTAAACTCAAAGCTGCTTCACCAATCTGTGCAACCCTCTGAGAAACTCCGAACCAGCGTACCATAATAAAATATTGAGATTTATCAACAACATTGTCTCCAACCCCAGCCATGTCATGAACAGTGAATATGAATTGTTGCCATTAAATCCGAGATACAGGGGGACTGAAGCACTCTTTATGCACCCGCCAATCCTACAATAAATACAGAGCTTGATCCCAGATCCATTGTACGGTAAAGAGTCTTGAACACATCGCCCTCAGTGATTGTAATGTTATTTAATAAGTCTGGTTTCTTGTATTCTTGTCTTAATATTTGTCGTAGCTATACTTGATGTTGCAAATGGAGCTGCTATGATGCAAGAACAATGTCAGATTTGATGTTACACTAAATTACTATAGTATATTATCTTATACCTGCACAAAGGTGGTTACTTATAAAGATTTTTCTCCAATCCTCCCAATGTATTTTAAGCTAAACTTCATCCTGCCAGAACACACTTCAGAACACACACTGAATAAACGGTGTCTCATTGCAGCTGCCTCTTGACATACACACCCGAGACACTACAGGGCGCACGAGGGGCTCGCGTGAATGGTGTCACGAGTCAAAAGAAGCGATTAAACTTTATATTGTACACTGCTCCCCCCCCCCACCCTCCACCCCTCTCTCTTGGATGACTTGTTTAACAACATCAGAGCCTCCCCTCCCTCGCGCCGTGGGAGAAAAGCCATGTGCGGCACGAGACAAGGGTTTCCCACCGGGCTGAGACGAGGGGCCTCACGAGCTTTTGTGCTCGAGCCCATTGAGCGCGAGCCGGAGCACTATTTCACCCCCGCGTGCGGCGGTATTTCTTCCCTCGCTTGTTTGAAATAAAAAAATAATTGTTCTTGGATCAAAGCCACATGATTTACATACTTCTGACACATCATCAAACACTCTGACCCAGTGCTTCTATTTATATTTATTAGGAGGTATTTTCAAATCTAAAATGGACTTTTTTTGGATGCAGCGTCACAGTTTTTTAAATAGCTTTAAAATAATAATTTAAGAGGTAAATCATTATTTTAATCAACGTAGTTTAACGTTGCTCTTAAACGTTATTGTTTGCCCAAAAACGCAGTCCCATATTTAAAATATATACGTCAAAATTAAACAAATTAAAAAACACAATAAGTCTATATCCACTGTCAAAAAATATTATTTTCCGTTTTACCATGATCCAGAAAGTGAGTGGATGTACACCATCACCTAGCAACACAATACCAACACATTTGACCAAAGATGGACCACAAATCAAATCAAATATCGGTCATAACGAATTTGTCCTGTTGTTACATTTCCTCCAATTCATATTCACATCCAGCACACCACAGAATATCAGGCCTAGCCTTATGCAATACCTCAGTTATCTCAACACTGCATTATCCCCCAGGAAAAAGCGTGTAATAAATCCTGCAGAGCACAAACAGACGGACGGAAACGTTACCTCGTAAATATCTTCATACTTGACATTCTCAACTAGTTTCCACAGCATGGTCGCTTCTCCAGTGTCGGTAAACCGAATGCAGCCAAGTGAGGAAGAGGAGTCTCATCTCTCTCTCTCTCAGTCTCTCCTCCCTCCCTCCCTCCCTCCCTCCCCCCCCCTCTCTCTCTCTCTCTCTCTCTTTGTGAATGGGAAACCCCTGTAATGTAAAGACAGCAGCAGCAGGCTCTCCATCTATGAGCAGCAGCAAATACAAAGAACAGATGTTTCATTTATTTATCGTGCAGCCTTTGTCATTTTCAAAATAAAAGCATGAGCAGTTAGCAAACGCCTTTCATGTATGTTGCAGGTTGAACAACTTGGTGACCGAACAGACACATTGTGATGTTTGAATGTTTGGGAAGAATATGCAGCAAAGACTAAAAGGGGACATTATTTAGTGTACTTTAACTTTTGCTGTTGCTACTAAAACAAGGAACATACAAATATATATATATAGTCCAATTTATAGTTGTGTCTCCCTTTTCTCGAATATTCCTAAATGTCAGACATTGAACACCTATAGGTTTAGTTGTTGGACATGAAGACAACCATACCAATCATTCCAGGACATAATCATTATATTCCTGACTAACCTCATCAATACCACAAGCCTCTAATACTGCTTCATAGCTCCTTAACATTGGTTACATTCGTTGTCTTTATGAGAGGGATGAGCATGTGTTCCCTCTCTCGGTGTTGTGATGGTGGCAGAGGAGAGCGCCATCTTAACTTGTTGATGCAAACTATCTTGTGGTTTTAGATTTGGGTTAAAACCTGTTCCCTGTGAGGGCAGATATATAATTCACATTAATATTATATTCCTTCAAGTTTTCAGTGACCTCTTTGTGCATAATTGATATGTGCCTGTATGACACCTACTGCATATCTACACTACAGGACTCACTTTGATCAGTGATGGAAGGGGCATCAATTTCTGGTCGTTGGAGTAATGGATAATAACTTGATCTTGTGTCCTCATTTCCAGTCAAATATGATGGTGTTAAAGTATACACATGTATCAGCTGTCTTGGTAATGGTCACAGTGTATCCAACAAACACTGTTCTGTTGGGGCCAAAACAGTAGTATTTTTATCAGTGTACATTTCCCACTTAGTATTACAGAATGTATGTTATGATATCTCACACTCATGTCACATAGGCCTGTGTGAGATGCATGTACAAAACACAATGCAACACCTACTCCTATAGGATACTGCACTTGAATGTTGAAGGGTTTAACAGCATTTCATTGGCCGGTATGACATTGCACTGAATTATAGGTGTTATAGACAATCAGTAATATATATGAAGACATTTATTACCATATTGGATATCCAAATAATTAATATCCAGTTCATCTCAGTAAATGGATTTTAAATATGTTTTTTACTGATATGAAAATCATTTTATTTAAAATATATGTTCTCAAGCATTCGGGGAAGAAATTATCAAAGATGCATAATGTCCTTTTTTATGCCTATAAAATATTTTATTTTCAAGTTTTATAGATTTGTAACCATTGTAAACCCCTTCAACATCCCCATATGTATTTCAAGTGGGACTTTATCCAAGTGTGTGCCAACTACGCCCCCTAGTGTCCTAAGACTAAACATGCATCCACCGATCAAAACTTGCTTCTTTGTAGAATAATTATTTTTCAATGAAAGAAAGGGCATTATAACTAAACACTAATGTATTTGTATGTTATTTACAGTCCAAACATTTGATTTCTTTCCAAGGAAATACACGTTTTGACCAGAAAATGTCTAAAATTCTTTGGTTGGTGTTTCTTCACATACTTCCAAAAAGCATGGATCAAGTGAAAAGGTCTGAAAAAGCAAAAACACTTGTAATATATAGAATGTCCTTAGTGACCCCGATGAAGGCCGCCATTGTTGAGCTCTATTGATGTTTGATGAACAAAAAAGAAAAGCTGCCGCTGAGGAAACCAGACATGAATGTTTAAGATGCACGGCTGTTCCGCATGTTCACTGGAATGACCCGCTGCCAAAGATCACACACACACACACACACACACACACACACACACACACACACACACACACACACACACACACACACTCTCTCTTAAAGTAAAACACACACACACATGGCAGAGCATATGACTGTCAGCAGTGACAGATGTCCTGACAGTCTGGAGGTCTGGAGGCATGTTTCTGGTCGCTGTCCTGCGGGCTTTGACACACAATGTATCAGCATACATTACACACACATGTCACCCTAGTGCTGCTCTATCTGCTCCCTGCCTTTTGTTTGCAACCATCAATAAAATAAAATAGATATTTATCTTCCGCTCTTCTCTAAATGGGATTTATGTCAGGAGGAGCAGTGTGGTCATATGTTTAACTCACCTGTTCGAGGGACACTGATATGTAATGTTCAGTCTCTGCTGTTGCTCAGGGTCATGTTTGATTTGACAACATGTGTCAGATATGTAACTTTACTCCTGAGAACTGCAGTGCGCTAGTGCAGTACATTCAAAATAGTGTGTGGTATTATGTACTCTACTATTTATTGTAGCACCAACTTTGTGTCACTAAGGACAAACTCTGCATCACACCTTGTTGTGCAAACATTTGATGGTTTGTCAAATTAAATGTGATAACCATCTGCCTAAAAAAACCTGAAGAGAAGGACATGAAGCCAAGTATTCATCCGGATTCCTTTTGTATTTTACAGTACATTTTTTAATGCAATTTATTGTAGACATTAAGGATTAAGAATCTAGGTTTAATGATTGAATTGATTTTCTTAATTTTTCGACCTTTTATACTGTTTTAACAACATTCGTAACTTCCTTATCTAACTTTGTGGTGACTTTCCAGCACGGTGACCGTATGCACCACACAGTAATACAGCCCTCATTCACTCCTTCTTTCACCATTATCATAACATCTTAAGATATCTTAATGTTTTTGTCTATATTGATCAGGAATTCATTTTCTAATCCTATCCCGTTAACATGAAGTTAAACAGACACCAGCTGCAGTTCTGCTTTTGGCCGCTAGGTCGCACTAGAACACCACACAAAGAGTTACAGGCTCAGCAATAATGCAACATGGAGAACAGCATGTATTTGATAATCTATCAACATGGAAATCTGTAAACGTCAGTAATTGGTTCAAGGATGAATTGGATTGAGCAAAAACATATATGTTACTTTTCAACAAAATCATAGGCCCTCTTTTACAGCAGACATTTGGACATGACAGTGTAGGAAAATAGCAGGTGTAAAACATCGAATGAAGGATACCAGTCAAGGCTTAAATAAAACAGAATTACAAATATATATTTAGCGCCTGTGTTACTACAATACTATATCAACTACAGTAAACTAACGAATGTAACCATTTACGTGCTCAAGACTTCCTCCGATACATTCGAAACACCGAACACAACTTTTACAAAACTCATTTTCAGTGTTTGCAGACCAGCAGTGACCATCTGCATGACTCTGTTAGATGCTTACAGAAGAGGGAAAGGTCACATTACTAAATAGTATCTTAGCATTGTAATATATGAAGTCTTCAATAAAACCTTAAATAAGACGAGGCAAGGCAATTTTATTTATATAGCACTTTTCAGCACGTGGCGATTCAAAGTGCTTTACAGATTAAAAGCAAAAGACATTTAAGAAGAAATACAGCATAAATACATCATTAAAAAGGCATTTAAAAACAGGCATAATAATCAAAGGTGATGAAATAAATAAAATAATAAACACAGCAGGTACAGAATACACGACTGAAAAGACATACTGTAGTGTGAGTATGGGCAGCTCAATTAAAAGCAGCGGCAAATAGGTGCGTTTTTAGTCTGCATTTAAAACTAGGAAGTGTTTCGGCGGACGTGCACGATTTGGGCAGTTTGTTCCAGACTGTTTGGGCGTGAATAACTAAAAGCTGCTTTTCCATGTTTAGTGGTTATTCTCGGAACAGAGAGCAGACCAGACCCAGGAGACCTGAGACTCCTGGATGCTTCATAGTGATGGAGTAAGATAACACCTCAACCAAACTCCAATATGCTACAGCAGTAAAAGAAAAACAAGGCTTCCACATCTCCTTCCCTCTCAGGATCGAACTATTGGAACAGCAGAGGAACTACATGTGGAACACAGCGTTCCTGTCCTGGGTTTGGGTGTGTGTGTGTGTGTGTGTGTGTGTGTGTGTGTGTGTGTGTGTGTGTGTGTGTGTGTGTGTGTGTGTGTGTGTGTGTGTGTGTGAGTGTGAGGGACAGTGTGGACCGCATCTAAGGAGAAGGCCTTGGATGTCCTGATCAGGACAGAGGAAGAAGAGGTTTTAGCAGAGAAGCTGGGGGGGGGGTTATATCTTCAGAGGATGGAGGCTGCAGAGAGGGGGCTTAGAAGTTGGCAGATGTTGCTTTTCGTGACTGTGGGGCGCAGTCAGCAGGAGCTACAGTCCCTCTGAGACCTCACTGCTGAATTCGCTTCTATATAAATGGCAAAAATCATTGCGTGCCGTTGAAGAATCTCCGAGTGTGTGTCTTGGATGTTGGAGCTCCGTGCGTAAACATCCGCCCCGAAGTGAAGCCTTTTAATTAGATTGATCAGAAAGGAAGCACACGGAAAAGGAGAACATTGAACGCCTGATGGAGATAACGGAGCGCTGCATTGTAATGCAATCAATAGCCGGTGTGAATAATGCATCGGCCGCCCCATCGCATCATGCCTTTCTGATCAAACCTATCATTCATTCGTGTCCGTTTGTCAACTGACGGAAACTCCGGCACATCGATTTCAGTCCCCGGCCCACTTCTGATCGAGTGGCTTATTATTCTTTATTCTGAGTCGGGGTCAAGTGTCTGTTTCTCTGACTCGTGTGTGTGTGTGTGTGTGTGTGTGTGTGTGTGTGTGTGTGTGTGTGTGTGTGTGTGTGTGTGTGCGCGCGCGCGCGCCCTCCAGTGAGATGCAGCAACCATCAAAGAGCCAATTTAGAAAGCTGCTCTGCTTCATCACCCCGTTACATCTCTCCTCGCAGCTTGATTACACGTCAGGCGGCTCTTCCATATCAGCCAGATATGATTGAAGTTCCTCCCAGCATCTGAGACGAAAATGTGATTCAAACGTGTCGTATAAAAAACAAAAGCAACATACGTGTATACTATTCTGTAGCCCGACAAGACACATGTTTGAAATCTTTTAAAATCTCAACATTTGGTCCTTTTGAGTCTCAACATGTTGATTTAAAGTCAAATTGGACTTCCTGTGGTATCACATTGCTGTGTGTTAACATTTCAAACCACATCCTGGGAAATACGATGTGTGTGAATGTTACTCACTCCCTTTTTTCTCATTGGGCGTCATGAAGTGCAGATCAATGTATTTAGGGGCAAAACGATTTGAATGTTAACGTGTGTTGACAAAGCTAGACATCCGTTGCTTTAGATTTAAGAGACGGGTTTGGATAAGGATGCTTGGATAAGTAAAACCCTGAAACGATACAGAGGCAGTACGGTGCTGCTTCTTGTGATAGAGAACCTGGATTTGGTAAATAAACTCTATTCCATGTGTCAAACATAAGGCCCAGGGGCCAAATCAGGCCCGTGGTGGATTTAATTTCGGCCCGCAGGATAATTTCTAATTACTATTAGATCTGGCCCGCCGGTATATTGCACCTTCACTCCATCCTGAGGGTCTCCTCCGCTCAGAGCCTGACCCCAAACATGGGTGACCTTGCACCCGAGATGAGATGCCAAGTATCTGAGCTAGCATCTCAGAGCAGTTTCCTTCTGCACTTTCTCTCTCACGACAACAGGGCATGTTTGGTTTGTTCTTTGAGGGAAATAGTTTTGTTGAAGCTGTTGGCCTGTGGAAAAATGTAATCATAAGAAATGAAGCTGCAGATAGAGCCATAAGAAATGAATGCAACTGATTATGTAATGTTGTTTTTATAGGCAATAATGTAAGCTTTGTTAGTTCCAGGTTTAATATGTGCAATAAGTTAATTTCAATAAGTTCTGCAATAAACATTGAACCAGTCCGGCCCTCGACTAGTACACATTTATTAATTTTGGCCCACTGTGTATTTGAGTTTGACCTCCTGCGATCAGTTATTAAACAATATTGCATATTCATAGAAGGGAACTGAGGATTATAAAGAAAACAGGGCCATCATTGGATAAGGTTTCCAGTAAGCCTTTAGTCCCTAAGGTTTCAGAACAGAGTGAGAAATCGTTTTTACCAAAAGCAGAGGCGATATTGTCACATTGCTTGTTTTGTCCAAACAGCCAAGAAATTACCAATATTCAGTTTCAGAGACGGGAACTTCACAGAGAGGTGAGTGTGAGAAACCACAAACAGAGCATGGGGCTGATGACAAAGGACCTGTCAAAGCTCAAAGGGACGTGTCAGCACAAAGGGACGTGTGGGCACGTGTGCAAAGATGTGGTTGCAACTTGCATATCACGGTGCTTGTTAGACTAACCGTTGGTTTTAACTGCTGCAGGTTTGCTTTGATCCCTTGTGCTTCCTGATATGGAGAGAAGCACTCTTGGCAGAAAGACTGCAGGTGTCAGTACGTCTACACAAATGTTGTAATTGTGATCATCCTAGTGTTGCTTTTATAAAACAAGCCAAAACCTGCTATGTGTCACGATGCATTCCACATCAACAATGTGTGTGTGTGTGTGTGTGTGTGTGTGTGTGTGTGTGTGTGTGTGTGTGTGTGTGTGTGTGTGTGTGTGTGTGTGTGTGTGTGTGTGTGTGTGTGTGTGTGTGTGTGTGTGTGTGTGTGTGGGAGAACACCGTCTGTCAAAAAGCAGACCAAACAATAACAGCATGACTGGAAGTGGGAACGCATACTGGCGGTGTGCACCCGTGTCACTTCCTGCCTTCACTTCCTCTCTCCTTGCCGCTCGAACCCCTCCACCTGAGGCTCCATTGGCATTGAGTCGGGGTGACACACACCGTAATGCATCCTGTCTGATTATGTGTGTTTGTGTTGTGCGGTGAACGTGACCTCTTTTCAAATGAGGGGAATGTTAAAGAGGGAGCCGAGACGCCGCGCAGCAGCTCCCCTCTGTTTTATCAGCGCAAATAAATAAGCAGGAAAGCTGACAGAAGTCGCTCAAACTGAACGGAAAAGCACGCTCGCGTCTCCAAAGGAGGCGTTTGAACTTGTGTGTGTGTAAAGCCTTTCTCACAACATTAGAGAGAAACTGTGACTTTATCATTTGAACACTGCGAACTTGTGGATCATTCACTCTCACTGGCTCGTTTGTCACCTTCTGTATGTTAAAGCATGCTGTGTGTGTGTGTGTGTGTGTGTGTGGTGTGTGTGTGTGTGTGTGTGTGTGTGTGTGGTGTGTGTGTGTGTGTGTGTGTGTGTGTGTGTGTGTGTGTGTGTGTGTGTGTGCAGTACATCATGAAACCAGAGTAAATAGTAGAACACGTAGCAACTGTCTTTATTGAACACCAGCATGTTTAGAAGGTAGGGATTTAACATATATATAGTTGAAAACCTACAAGAAAAGTAATTTAAATATTTATATATATTTTTACAAATGTTCATGAGCGAGTCAGAGAGCTTGTGTCGGCTAAACTTGCGATCTGGGGAGTGTACAAAGATAGACATGCACGGGGAAGAGGGACGACTGCAACCGCAGAGTCACCTATTACAAAATGGCTGAGTTGGACCCTTCTTTCTTTCTCTCTCTCTCTCTCTCTCACACACACACACACACACACACACACACACACACACACACACACACACACACACACACACACACACCACAGTGTAGCCTAGTGGTGTCAGTCTCTGATCCAGTGTCTGCCTCTCTGTCGCCCACATGGTAAACACACTGGTTGATATGGCACTGATTGTCCAACTCTCACAGGTACAGGGGTGTGTGTGTGTGTGTGTGTGTGTGTGTGTATTTCTTTCAATGTAAACTGTTGAAGATGTTTGAGAAGTGATGAATTCAGTTCAGTTCCCAAAACGTTTTGTGAAGAAAAAATATGTCTCTCAATTAAAAATTAGCAATAAAATAAATTAAAGGAACCT
The DNA here is from genome assembly GCA_036324585.1 of Champsocephalus esox. Taxonomy (NCBI): domain Eukaryota; kingdom Metazoa; phylum Chordata; class Actinopteri; order Perciformes; family Channichthyidae; genus Champsocephalus; species Champsocephalus esox. The sequence goes on from CM070490.1 coordinate 9,381,701, forward strand.
TCAAAGGACAGAACAAGTGTTTCAGTTTTTATATTCAAGCAGTGAATGTGCACGTAAATGAGCTGGACCCTAAGTGTGTGTCGTGTGTGTGTAATGTCGTGTTGGCAGTCACCACCCCTGTCCTTGAAAACCGTGACGTCAGCATGTCCACGTTTACTTCCTGTTTACAGAATTAAGAAATCAACAAATAAAAAGTCTTGGATGAATCATAGCCGTCTCCATGGCATGACTCCTCCTTGTCACGACACACACACACACACACACACCACACACACACACCACACACACACACACATCAGGACTTCTTGTTTGGGACAGTTCAGGTTAGTGTTACATTTCAAAATGAGATGAATAAATAATAATGGTTAGTCCCACAGAAGAAGACACATGAGTTAACAAATCCTTTCTGACAATGCACCCTTCCACTCTCTCTCACACACACACACACACACACACACACACTCCTAAAAGCAGCGCTCCAAGGCACGGGCACGGTGGGAGTGGGCTACTCAGTCTTTTCTGTTTTCCCGTCTTTGCTCTGGGGCTCCGCCGTTTTCCGGAGCTGCGTCTTCTCCGAGCTGTTGTTGATCTGCTGGTCGTTGGGGCCGCTCGTCTTCCCGCCCAAGCTTTTGTCCAGGTAGTTGAGCATCTCGCTCAGGACCGTCTGGAAGGTGCTGAGAGCGGCACAGACGGCCGGCGTCCCGAACCCGTGAGTGATCAGACTGTGAGGGGGGGGGGACATGTCAGAACAATCACAGACTGGTGTTTCATTCAGGGGCACACACAGAAACATGGAGACAGTGTGGGCTTGCTCCTGAGCAGACTTCTTCTCTCTGTAATCCCCCTAAAGAGTGTCCTTAATCAGGCGGACCCCTGTGAGAGCAGAGCTTTAATTGCCTGTGATGTTATAAATGTTTTTCCCACCATGTCTCTACACATTTTTTAAAATTTTGAAGCAGTTTTACGAAATGCTAGGCCGTAATAGACATCGATGAATCAACGCGTGGCAATGTCCCTATACGTCCTTTACTTCCTCGCTTCACCTTCACATGTGTGATCATTCGCTCCTTTCTTTATTTTACACGATAGCAAACTGATTATTTGTCTGTCGGGCGACGTCGGTGAGACACTGACAGACACCGCTTCAAAAGAACACTCTGTAGTTCCTTCCTTCCGGTTTCTATTTGCTCAATAAAACACTTTTGAATGGCACACGTCTTAATCCGGACTTAAATGCAATACTGTAGAAGAACAATAGTGCGGAAATGAGGTGAGTCGAAACATAAACATTGACCATAAAATATCGATTTTAAGAATCCATTTTCCAATATCATACGGGTTCTTCCGCCCTCGGGCATGTTTTTGCAAAGCTAAATGTCAGGACACCTCTCGACTGCTGTCCAGCATGTCTAACTGCGAACTGTCGACACCACATCTCCTTTGTATAGGTTTGTAATCTGCGACGGGTCCCGTTGGAGATGTGACGTGTGTGTTAGCACGCGGCTCTTCTGTAATCTGTGCCCAATCACAAACTTGGCTGCGTCTTTGGAAAATGGCAAAGCGGTCGGAACCAAAAGCAAAGAGCAGCCGAGAAAACTCTGAAGGACACTCAATAGTTCCCGATCTTAGGCGACGCCAGAGTGGAAGCGTGTGTGTTACCTGAAGTGTGTGAGGTGTCTCTGGATGTCCAACTCAAGGATGGTTGTCGGTCTGGACGAGCCCAGAGGAGAGCGGTCCTGGCTCAATAGGTCCTGGAACTCCTTACAGATTTGCCTGATGGAGAGAAGGAAGGAAGGAAGGAGGGAAGGAGGGAAGGAAGGAGGGGTTACCATCCGTCCCCAACACAACAACTTGTTCCTGCTTCATTGTGGATCGACACATTGTGTAACTCCTCCCTGAAACACTACAGGCAGGAGCTGGAAAAGCTCCATGCTGATCCAGAAACAAGGGAAACATTTGATCCACAACATGATACAAAACATTCTGCACAAGTTTGATTTCCTGGTCTGTCTTTTTGTATTCTGTTCAGTCTATAAATCCTTGATGGGAGGACTTTAGCTGGCAGAGAGTGGGAGCTGCTTCCCTTCAGCACTTGCAGTAGCCACGGGCAACCGTTCTTGTTAGATTTCCTTAACAAACAAAATCCTGATGGCAAGATGTTGCTTTACATTGTCTTGGATGCACAGTCGAGTTTATTACATCTCTTCTGTCTGCCTCTCTTAAAGTCAATGTTCATGTTGGTCGGAGCACTTTGTATCAAAGCTTTCCCTCAACGTAGACGGTTAGTAGTCGGACCACAACTATAGACTTAAATTAAATCTTCAACTTTTGACTTTTTAAACCCATCGTCATCAGGAGAGTTCAGACTTGTTCTTGACCAAAAGTAACAAAAGCAAACTATGTCAGTGAGTCTTAGCGACGTCATCCATGTTGTCGTGAATATGTGAGTTCTTACTTCGTAGCCAGGACCATCTTCTTGCGTGCGCTGGTTTCTTTCGGCTCGCTGTGCTGCCTCGCCAAATGCTCCCCCACCGCCTTGCTGGGAAACTCTGTCTCGCAGGTGTAGCCGAAGTCCCGCGCCAGGTGCAGCGCCTCACCTGAGCACGACACCGGGAGAAACGCTGATCAAACAAGGGCTGAGAGGGTGGAATATGGAAACCTGGAACATATCTGAAGCTGTGAATAAGACATAGACGTTATGGGAAAGTATGTTAGGCGGAAATCCCTCACCTTCCACCAGGGATGTGAGCAGTGTGACGTTGGCAGCTTTCCTCCGCCCGGCCGGCAGGTTGAGGCCCAGACGGTCTAATTTCTCACGAAGACACCGGCCTCCATTCTTAGACTTCGCTCTGTGGACAACATGAAAACACATTCTAAACCAGCCTATGACTTACACCGGGACTTCAGCATCAGCTTCAACCCTTTCCAACGGTGCAATGAGGACAATGCTTAGGCTACACAATACTGCAATGCTCCAATCACTCAGTATTATATAGTGCTGACGGTTTTAGCATGACCTCCATTTTGTTTTTATTGAGGCAACTGTCATAGAACCAATTCCCCCCTCGGATAAATCGTCCTGTCCTCATCCTGATTTCCTGACATGACATAAGACACAGATACGATCAGCGGGTAGTGAAACCGTCGGTCCCCATTATGCTACAGAACAATATGTGTTTAATTAAGTCTTAGAAGAAGATACATTTGCTTTGATTTGACAAAGCTATGAAATTAAAAAAATCAAAGCTTGTGAAATTAAAACATGTCAACTCGTTATATATGAAATATGCTTTTTTTACACACGGATATGATGACACGTCCCCCTGAGTTTCCTGCGTCACTGTTTGAGCGTTTGAGTCTCTCCATACCCAATAATAGTCCCTGTCATTTCTTTATCTTTTTTAAGCGAGGTATTAAATCCATATGTGGTTACTTCCTGTCCGATAACACGCCTCAAAGATCCTTCTGGGAGGTTCTGATTGAAATGACTGAGGTGTTTTCGTGTTTCATCAAGTGTCCAAAGAGAGAGACCTGCACAGCTGTAATGTTCTGATGGACACGATGGATCCAGATCGACCCCTCTCTTTGCACCCGTCTGTTCGGGCCTCATCTTGTAGTAAAGCAGCCATACTCTCTCTCTCTCTCCTCTCCCCCCTTCCCTCTCTCTCCGCCTCATCAATAATACAGCGCTGGCAACTCTTGCTGTCCTCTGGTTCCTCTGATCCTGGCATGCTTTGGCTGGTCTCGCCTCCCTCTCTTCCCCCTCTCTCCCTGGGCATGGCGGCGCGTGCAGCCCGGCCCCTCGCTCGCCCACAATAAGTCTTTGTGTGCGCTGCAGTATATCCTCTGTTTCATCTGAGGGCTCCAAAGACTCAGGCAGCGCTTTCCAATGCCCCCCCCCACTAGATTTACGCTTTAAAAAACGTTTGCTACAGGACATACAGGGGGACCAAAGAACTATAGTAGTTTCAATGATCTCGTAGAATCCATATGAACAGCCCTGTGATGAATGTGGCTTTTAATTTCTGATTTTTTCTTTAAGTGTTGATGTTTATCGGCCATTTCACTTCTTAACCTGCAGCTGCAAAATAACACGAGTTTTCTTTTGTCTTACATGGCTTCAATATTTATTTTTAAATACTATCAAATTGTGGATCAGTGGATTTATTGGGAGCAACGTTATGCCTTAACAACTTGTATGAGATGGTCTGCAATAGGATGCAATAAGTACTTTCTCTTAGACTGACTGAATAGCTTCAAGTTCGAACATCGGTCCTCTCTGTAATCAGTGTAGTGCCGACACAACCCTGTGGCTGAGCAGGATGGATGTTCTTGAGGATGTGTGTCTCAAATATTTTTGGCCAAACCATTAATGTTGCGCCGGGATCAGTGGAGTTCTAAAGAAAGACTTTAGGACTCAAAGTACATTTTGAAATCCCCAAAGCTGTGAGTTCTACGGAGCTCCATGCTCACAGTCAATGTACCATGTCTTTAATCACTGTAGTTTAAATGACCCTGTGTGTGTGTGGTGTGTGTGTGTGTGTGTGTGTGGTGTGGTGGTGTGTGTGTGTGGTGTGTGTGGTGTGTGTGGTGTGTGTGTGTGTGTGTGTGTGTGTGTGTGTGTGTGTGGACTAGCATTACTATACTTGTGTGGACATAAATCTGTTTACATAGTCACGTGTGGGGACTCGCCTCCCTTATGGGGACAAATTGGAGGTCCCCATGAGAGGGATCATTAATTTTAGGGTGAAGACTTGGTTAGGTTTAGGGTTAAGGTAAGGGTTAGGGTTCAGGTTAGGTATGTGTTGGTTATGGTTAAAGTCAGGATAAGTCTCCAGGAAATGCATGTAAGTCAATGTAATGTCCCCTGAAGTGATGTATACATGGTGTGTGTGTGTGTGTGTGTGCGTGTGCGTGTGTGTGCGTGTGTGCGTGCATGCGCGCGCGTTTGTGTGTGTGTGCGTACGTGTGCGTGTGTGTGCGCGTGTGTGTGTGTGTGTGCGCGTGCGTGTGTGTGTGTGCTGACCTGCGCAGTATGCCACCCAGTAGGGAGGCGTTCAGGCACTCTGGTGGGGACAGTCTTCTCTTCACCTCGGCGATGGTGACTTTGTACTTGGAGGTGGAGCTGAGCAGGGACAGGCGGCCCGGCACCGAGCAGAACAGATCTGTAGGGTTCACCACACACGTTCCCCCTGCACACACACACAACACACAGCAGTGTTAGGCGTGGAGGAAAGGAATAGTTTGAGAAAGCAGAAATGTAAATGTTTGTCAGTTGAGTCACTTGATAAGGTTGTGTTGTTGAGCACACATTTCCTTTTACACAAACGACGTTGTCCCCTTTTCTTGAACTAAGACAAACAGCCCGTTTATCCCGATCATGATGTTTGTTATACTAAAATTGGGTTTTCAACGATCAGGAAGTTTTTCATGGAACAGTGAATAATCACTTCGGTGTTGCTTTTGTAAAAGCTGACACAAATAACTGGCTGTGTGTTATTTTAACTAACAGCCACTATATTGCATTGTGTTCCCCAGCGGTAAGAGTGAACACATGGCTGGCAGACGCATCGCTCTAATGAGGCTGAGTGTCGACAGACACACAGACATGAAGCATTGCAGCACCACTCAACAGTGGAAACATTAAACAAAGAAAAACTGTGAAGCGATCCAGCAGATGTGAAACCCGTCACTCGCTCCCGGTTGATAAAAGCTTTTTATAAATCATTGGTGAAAGTGTGCGTCGCACCAATCCTGTACTGCAGTTACCGATGACGGGTCAACACGTCATGCACAGGAACGCTAACCCACCTTATGACCACATTCTACTATTCAGTTTTCATAATACTTTGTTTTAACATCGATTAAAACACGAGAAGTGCTAGTTTGCAAAAGTTCCATTGTAGACAAGATGCATTATGCCGATGGCACTATATGGTATTTTCAGTAATACTGATTTTAAAGTCTATTAAAACATCAAGTGCCTCCATGTGTGTCAATACTACTCACACAGCCATCAACAGCAGGTATGATACGCGTTACAACATGTAATGAGATATGGATCAGTAGAGTGTGAACATGCAAGGAGGATATTCTCAAGTGCAGATCATTTTAATAATAATAATAGATGTTTACTCCCTGAAAGAACAACAAGCGAATGAGTGCAAAGCCAGAAGCAGTGCACATATGATGGAACCTCATTTGGTTTGAGGGATACTTCGTTCTGTAATCAAGTAACGAGAGGTTGCTGCAAGAGCGCTTTCTCTTACTTTGAGCGCAGCTGCTTCCAGGTCTGAGCTGAGCACAACCCCTCACAATCAATGTAGACCTTGAACAGCCTCCACTCATAGAAAATACATGTGCATTTTCGTCTAATGCATAAAAGTACGAATATATCCTCAACCCTGAGGACTTTGGATTCGTACGAACTTTGTATCAGATCTGCCTTACTTGTAAAAAAGCAGCTATATATTGGAGGATAATCACAGTTACTGTCTTATAACATTAGAATGATTCATCAAACAAAGATATTTTTATATTAACAGCCTTTCTTTTGTCACAGGCAGTATGTTAATCCACGTTTGTGTTTACACTACCTCAGAAACCTGCCTCCAAACCCCAAACCCAAATCAAGGACGCGGCCTATTTGATCTTTGCACATGAAAACCATGCACTTCCAAAATGTCTCCTTTTCAAGAGCTAAGAAAAACAAGCCTCTTTTGAGCTTTGTAGAAATATATTGCACAGATAATCCACCTGATTTAAAATGGTCTATGTGTTTTAAGAAGCAGGTGAAGTCTTTTAACCCATTTGAAAACCCTGCATCCTTAAGTTGATCTGAAAACTGACCAAATATTTGAAGAATTTGTGCTGGACACGTGGCTTGTTCACAGCCTTTAAAGGCAACATATATATTATTCAAATCTGAATGTAACCTAATTTGATAGTAAAGGCACATTTGATCCATACAAGTCTATATCTTCAAACACCGGTGGTGAGATCAATGTGTGTTTCTCCTTTTCACTTGTTACATATTACATTTATTACAATATAATATGTATATGTCTGTGTCAGCTCAATATTAGCGTAAGAAAAGCTTGCTGTAATCTTCAATAAAAGCCTCCCTTCAATCACAAACCACCGGCGTGTGTTCTTGAGGCTTCTAAATGAACGATTGGTGTTGTGATGGTGAAGGCTCTCACATTATTAATTACACCTGAATCAGTGTAGCTGCATTCTTCTAGAATAAATCGAATGCTCTGCCTATTATTATTAAACTTTCACTTGCACTAACGTCCCAAGCAGCTGAAACGCAAGGTTTCTGTCTGATGTACTGTAGGCTATATTCTATTATTCATCTGCCTCATTATCAAATCTAACAGCAGGGTGTGTCGCTTTGTTATTAGGCCGTGCTGGATATGATGGAATGAAGAAAGGGAAGCCATTTAGGCCGAAAGAACAACGCTGCAGGCGAAGATTGGCTGCACACCCAATCTTTCCAGGCAATGTGGACAATTTGGCCACCGAGTAAGCCTTGTGTATGAGCAAGAGCAACCTATATTCTTTGCTCTGTGAATCTATTATTTATGGTTCAGCAGAAATGTTTCTCTGGCCGCAGGAAGGCAGTCAGACAGAAACATGGCAGCCAGGTTCAGCACCACGGACAGCGATGTCCACCTTTCTGTTAAGCACCTCGTGTGCAGAAGTGGAGGAGTGATGACGTATTTTTGTAGACCCGACACGGAAGTTAGCATTGCAAGGGTTCCCTCAACAAAATACAATAGGATGTTCCCATTGGATTTCGGAATATTGCAGAAAATAGGATATTAGGCATCACGGAACCTTTAGTTCAGCAAGATCATCTCCACATGTTCACTCAGATGTTATCATTTTTTAAGCATAGGCCTAAATCCAATCGCTAGAAGTTAAAAGCTAACGTGGGGCTATAAACAACCTGCATTAAAGTCACATGACTTCATGTCACCACCGTTAAGCTAAAGGGCAGCTAATGTTTGACGTGAGGACGTTTGTTAGTTTAGTTACTTGTTAGATGCCATTTTTATGACGGATAAGCTTGAGAAATTCGTATTTACTGGTCTATTTTATGTCTATTTTAAACTTTTGAATCGAGACCCGGAAGTGGTTAAATGCAAACTAATTTCCGGGTTTTAGGACTCATTCCTGAACCTCTCTGTTGTTGTGTGGCAACTATTGTACTCCAGCACTTTGTGCAAGGCAGTAAGGGAGTTGTATTTCACTATGGCATGCGTTAGATTGTAGGTCGAGGGGAATCCATTGATACTTTGGTTAACTCAGTGTGCATGTATGTGTGGGAAGTCCGGCTCGTCTGTGTGTGACACAAACCCTGCAGACCTGTCTGTCAGACTCACGCGCTCTGACAGGGGCGCGCGCCTCTGAAAGCCGTGTGTTCACATCATATTAATTCCCCTAAAAATGTTTTGATTCAAAGTAGTTTGTATTTCATGTTGCCAAGGGCAATCGAAAAGAGCTATTGCCGGTATAGTGCAGTCAGTGGAGCGCGCGGGCCCAGAGGCGATAACGGTATTTAAACGGAGAGTAGCCTCGGGCTGCGGCGCGAGCGGCGGGCGGGATCACACGCGGAATCAAGCGCCTTTTACGAGTTTGCCACGAAAATTAAAGAAAAAGAGACACGGGCCAAATGTCATTCTCCTCATATTCTAACAACAATGTTCATAGCTCCAATAAAAAGCCCACCAATCAATGTATTTAACAGAATATAAGATGCACGTGCACGGGAGGTGGTGACGGGGGCGCGCCTGACAGATCTGCTTGACCTGAGAGAAGTGGTGTAAAGTAAATAGGTAGCCTACATTTACTCAAGTAGCCTACTTAAGTACAATTTTGAGAGAACTGTTCTTTATTTGAGTATTTCAATGTTTTGCTATACTTTTTATTTCCCAATAATTCAGAGGTTAACATGTAATATTTAGTTACTTTGCACAACTGGATTAATGATGTGAAATATAATCAACACTTAAATCAGACTTTAGTTCCAACTGGAGTAAATTCACAAGCTAGTACTCAAAGTCATTAAAACTAGCTGCACCTTTAATAATGATCAATAATTATAATCAAAGGCTGAAATGCGCCAATCTGCATAATGAGTCATTTTACTTTGTGTACTATATTACTGTTATACTTTAAGTAGCATTTTGAATGCAGTACTTTTACTTGCAACAGAGTATACAAGATCTCCTTCTCCCACCTCTGTGTGAGCATGCTGTTATAAAGCTGAACTGGAAAAGGGGATAGAGGGGGGATGATTAAAAACACAGACGTCTCCTCCTAAGTAGGATCCGCGTTTCTTGAGTGATTTTCTTTTGAAAAAGGTTATGTGAATATTCATGCCGCCAAAGCCGCAGTCAGAAAGAACAACATTAATATGATCTCGGCTGAATCCGGGGCCCCGCGCCGCATTAGCATATCAAAGCGTGCGCCCGAGGCGAGAGAAGCTATCGATACGGGAGCGCGAGGTAAAGCAAAGATTATTGGTTGTGATGGTTGCAGCGGCTGAGCTCAAGGCCAAATACGGCGCACCATTAACCGAAAGTGATAGCGAAGGGATTCCCGCGTCAATCCGAGAGAAAAGCCCCAACACCTAGAATGAGCTGATGAAAAATTAAACTCGAAACACAGCCTTCCTCTCTGTGAGGAAAAAAAACACACATAGTTTAAAATATCTATGGCTTTGATGGAGCTAAAAGATGGAGTGGTAAACCCAGACTAGTGAGGACATAGGCTGGCCTGATGTCTGAGTCCATCCATCTCTTAAAAGGCTTTATGTTACTGTATCTGGTTTAACAGTTAGCCTAAACAAGAAATAACAATTACAGCATTTAAGATGAACAATTATTAATGTTATCTGGTCATTACAACCCACAGATAAATACACAAGACAAAATATAATATCGGCCCAGAAGCTAAATGAACATTATGTGCAATCATTTACAAAACACATTATTGACCTATAATTTAATTTGTAGACCCTTTAGTTTGTTTAGTGAAGCCTCATAGCCTTTTAGATATTATTTTCGAGTCATTGTGTTTTTAAAAACGATTAAAAATAGAACTTGTAGCAAACATAACAGGGTTATTACTTGTAATAGTCTCCATGTTTTCCACGGGAGAGGTCATGAGCTGCAATGTGTGGGGATCATGGTGAACTTCCACAATAAGCATGCATTACAGGAACAGTGGGTTTTAATAAAAGACCAACCGTAAGTGTGCTATGGCCAAATGTAGCCTGCAGGTTTGACTTCAAACAGGAAGTGTCTGTTATCGTGCAGTAATGATATGATATGTCAAAGCACATCTGGGTGAGAACTATAGGTGCATTATAAAATCATCCTATTTTTGTTTTTTGTGCACAATTTAATTTACCTGGAAAATACGTAATAACATTTAGAGTGAAAGACAGAGCTGGGAAAAGTGCTCAGATCTTTAAGTTAAAGTATAAGTACCAGAGTGTAATATTCTGTTACAAGTCCATTCAAAAGGTTACTCAAGTAAAAGTACAAAAGTATTGGCATTCAAGTATATTAAAAGTACCATTATGCAGAGTGGTCCATTTCAGGGTAGCCTGTGAATGTACTCAGGTGTACTACAGTCTGATTTAAGTGTTGATTATATTTCACATCATGTATCTATATCTGTAAAGTAACTAAAGGTATTAAATACATGTAGCGGAGTAAAGGTATTATCTCTGAATTGATCACAAAGTACCTCAACCTTACAGTACTTGAGTAAATCATTTACACCACTGAAGTGTCTGTTAGAATAATGCAAATAATAGTAAGTACACTATCAAATCATTTTAAATCATGACTTTGTTAACATTTACATTTCCTGGATATAAAACTCGATGACGTTTCAAGTGACTGATAACATCCCAGTTGAGTGACAGTCCATTTCATAGTGGAAATGTGAAGCAGCGTGTTCAGTGTGTTGGTGTTTAAATGGAGCCGCCCCTGTAACATGTTGACAGCAGACAAGAGAGAGGAGCAGTTCCGCTTGTGTGTCTGTCTGCCTGCTCGCTGTCGTGTTGCGTTCACGGTCCTCAGGTACAACAATAGAGAGAGAATAAGCCCTTACCTCTCTGGATGACGCCCCCTCGGCCGTTCAGCACGAGCCCACACTGCGCTTCCACGGAGCCCTGCGGAGACACGCACTCATTAGCACGAGCCCAGGCAGGTGAAATCACTTCACCCAGATGTGTTTCACACCGCTGGAGCACAGGGTACCCAGCTGCTTCAGAAACACCTTGAATTAATGGAGTTTCTTTCGTTTTTCTTGCGAGATGTGATTCTTTCTGATAATCAATTCACCATCAAAATGTTTCTTCGAACAGAAACATAATTCGGGCCTATGAAATAAGGCTATTGCTAATTGCAATGACAGAACAAAGAACACTATAATTTAAACATACATTTCTTGACATCAGCAGCTAAATAGGGTAGTTTAATAATTATTCAGTATGTGTCCTGTCAGTGGTTCCTTATCATTGGCTTGTCTCCATTTAAACAGTACGTTCATTATGTACCCATCCCATTGTGATAATTGAAGCAGCATCAAGGTATTAGAGTCAGTAATTCATAAGAACACATTGTGAATATACAAAACAAGCATTTTTTGTGTAGCACAATACATGATTCGACCCCTTTAGGGCTGCCCGAACCACAGGTTGTGAAACACTAAACCATTTAAGTTAGTTTGGTTATAAAAGCACATTTTACATTACATCCGCTAAAAAACATTGGCCCTTTGAGCAATAGTCAGTGGTGAAAGCCTTTTTGTTAGAAAGTGAACGTCACTTAAGGCTTTGAGTAAAATTGAGGGCACAGTAAGATAAAGGATGCAGCTCACGGCTCACCGAAACGAGCTTAATTTGAAAGGCTTCGGGCTAAAAGCGAGGACAGCACACCTCGTCCAGACTGAGAATGAGCTTTAGTGTCTAGAGTTTGGTTTCAGCCACCAACCTGTTGGGGATCACTATATAGCACACACCAAGACACACACACACAACACAATAACACTAACACACAACAAGCTGCCAATAGGAAGAGAAATAAATCACATGAAGTCCCTGCATTTCACTCATATGTAAAGTATTCAATATACAAATATGAATTGTGCTTGTCAAACATTATTGCTTGTCATTTCTCTTCACTATAACTTCACAATATGTCGGATGTACTCATTAGTAAACAGGTTTAAAAACGATACACACACAAGAAGCTGTATTAAGGCTTATAGGAGAAAGGGAAATGTCACATTAAATCACTACATTTTCCACATTCATAAACGGAAAGACAATATTCAATATGGCTCCACAAATATACTGTAATGTGTGCTTATTTGACCAGTTAAAATCCATTATCTCTTGTCATTTCTCCTCACTATAACTCCATACAACATGTCTCAACCCTTTATTTATTCCCATTACGTAGTAAACAGGTTTCCCTGAATGTATGGAAACCTGTTACAGTCGCCATTTTGGTCCAGATCAGACTCGCGTGCTATCAACAATGTCATCAAGAAAGAAGAACACGCGCTTTTTATTCAGAAAACACTTAATCCCTCGTGCGAGCCTCGAGGCCTGGCCCACGCAGAAAGCCTGATTAAAATAAAAGTGAGAAAAGGGAGCTTGTTGTAGTTCTTTCTTAACCAGCTCCTGTTCCCTTTTCTTCTATTCCGAAGCTAAAGTGATTATAAAATCAATATACAAAACGCAGAGGTCTTGCATGAATTAGCTTAGTGACGGGAGAAAGGTGTGGCAGCTGCTTTTGTTCAGCATGAAAATCTCTTTAACGCTCAAACATGCGACCGAGCTGCACGAGACCATGGCCGCATCTGTTCCGTTCAGACATCCGCCTCGCGCGAGCTCAGGTTCACGAACCGGCTCTTTCTTTTTCTCAATAAAAGGGTCAAACCTGGGCTCTTTTCAAGTGCCATGCAGCTTATGAGATAAATATGGTATTTGCTTTAACAATGATCAAGTGAGAGCCTTGAAATTAACATAAAATAACTTATTTTGTATCACTACTACTATTAACTTTAAACGGTTGCCTGCTTTAACAAAACATATATTTACAGTCGATAAATTAAAAAAAATGTATCGCGGAATTATCATTATTGAATTTCACATATTAAAAAAAGTACATGAGAAATTGTGATAACATATACTAATGATAAATAAAATCATGCAGGCACAATTGTATTTCTTATACCTTGCAATCATATTTAAGAACAGTTCACGTTATTTTTATTTAATCATCAACAGTCTACACTACCACACCCTTTAAATAAAAATAAATAAATACATGAAGCTGAATAATGTTTGGAAAATTACAGAAAAAAACGAATGACATGTTATGTTTTTGTATCACGGAATTTACTTTATTTAATCTAACGTAGAAACCGTATTTAAAAAGTGCATGAGAAATAGTGATTAACAAATAACAAATTGTAATTCTCATAAATTGCTGCAATATTGAAGGACATTTCAATTATGTAATCCTTCCACTTCCTTTAAATAAAATAAACTAAATTAAAGAAAACTGAATAATTGTTAAAATAATAAAAACGTATTTTTATCGCCTTTAAAATATAATTGCTGTTATTATTTATACTATATAAAAATAGTGTAAAAAAACGTAGCGTAAATGTCGTCTACACATTTCGATAAAAGCGACTCTGTCTCGAGCTGATCTGGAGTTGGTAAACAGTAAACGTGAAGGAAATGATGTGTGGCTGTGTTAAAGTGTGTTTAACTAGAGACGTGTTTTAAGCAGCTCAGATGTCGCTGCATAAGCAACAAAGTTGATTGACGTTAAGTCGGTAATTGGATAAACTACGGTGCTTTATGGTGCTGCAGCAGGGCATTGTGCTCTGAACCCCGATCCGTTAATCCGCCCTTTACCGGAGAATAGAGCAACCAGCGGCTTTTCTCTGCCTCAACAGACAGCCGGACACACACACTCACACATAAGCACACACACACTGACACACACAAGAGCCGTGCGATTCATCTCCACCATTTCTTTACATCGAAAAGAATTATGTAAAATATGGGTCCCGTGTGTTTCAGGGCAAAATAAAGGGTGGATTTCACAATGGGATTGTATAGACTGCCAGTCAATTAACCTTTAGAAAACAGGCCGTCCTTTCAGAGGCGCCGGGTGCACTTGACATTTACTCAGCCTGTTGTACAGTCACGTTTGGTTTGGCAACAAAATCATCTCAAGATCCAACATTATTTACTCCAAAGTAGGACAGAGTGGTTACAAAACTGCAGGCTAAGTGTAATGCCTAATGCCGCTTGGTCAGTGTCATAGACAGCAGACAGGAGAAGCAGACAGGCAGACAGACAGACATCTGGCTCTGTCTTTCTGTTCAATATTTGGGAATGGCTGTTTGCTGGGGGGTGAGAGGGGGGTTCAATAGTAGGCCAGTGGGGCAGGGATACTGGGTCTTGTAAGGGTTTGTATTGTATCATATCTCATGGAGTAGTGTTAATAAACCAGTGAAATGCAATGATAAGAGTGTGTACAATGAGGTGTTGATATGAGCATGGGCGGTTCAACTGTAACACTGAACTTTGGCCCCCCTGTGGCCCCCCTCAAAAATAATACGATAATGCAATTTGGGAAGTTTTGCAGCTATACTCTAACTTGGGCCAAAGATAACAGGAATGGGGTGTAATTAAATACATTGAAACTAAGTTACTGTGAGAACTCCTGTCACTAACAATAACAAATATTAAGAAATACAATATTTGGCTGCAACAAATATTATCAAGTATGTCTTACCCTAAACTGCATTTAGGTTAATGGTAAAGTAAATCAAGTAACTACAATTGCAACTATGCCCCTGACACCAATAATGGTATTTTATATGTGTTGTGTGCTATGACTTTGTGAACTGAGTTTAAATCTTGAACACTGTCTTTGTCTCCCTTGTCCTCTCATTCAATATTTCCCCCGGCAGTAAAACTTGTCTAGGACCGTCATTGGATGTGAGGCCTGGAGGTGGTGTGTGTGTATTATCGGACAGAGTGTTACCTGCAGATCTTCTGACCCGGACGATGAGAGCCCCAGGCCGCCAGCGGGCAGCAGCCTCTGGTCCGCGTGGTGCATACCGACGCCGTAGGCCTGGGAGCCGTGTGACGTCATCAGCGATAGGTCGTGGCGCCGATACGCGTCGAGACAGCCGAGCTCCCGCCGCTGCTGCTCGTCCAGGCACGAGGACTTGAGGGCCGAGCGAGCATTGTGCAGGTTGATGAAGTCCGCGGGCTCTCCGTGGTGGATCTGCTGGTAGTACTGGCCCGAGTGCAGCGAGTTGAGCCCGTAGGCCTCCGGGGCCACGGCCGGGTGGGAGTGCTGGAACTCATAGTGGAAGGACTGGTGGTGCAGGGGCGTGTACTGGTGGTTTGCGGAGAAGTAGGGCGAGGCGAACTCCGTGCCCGCGGGCGCCGGGTAGGTGAGCGGGGAGGAGGAGGAGTAGGCGACCGAGGAGTTGGCCACGGACTCCAGGCACCCGAGCTGCATGAGTCGGTAGCTGTTTGATCCGTCGTGACGTATCTACAAGATAATAAAGAGACGGGGAGATATATGAGCCGCGTGT
Organism: Champsocephalus esox; assembly: GCA_036324585.1. NCBI lineage: Eukaryota > Metazoa > Chordata > Actinopteri > Perciformes > Channichthyidae > Champsocephalus > Champsocephalus esox. The sequence continues at coordinate 9,397,364 of CM070490.1, forward strand.
CATTTAGCATCAGCCGTGGTGTCTCCTCTCTCTGCCTCCCAAAACACACGCAAAAACACAACTCACACACTCAAAGCGTTTTTTTCCTCCACTTTAAACCACCTGAAGGAGATGTCATTTCCACACGCCCGGGAGGGGAACACGGCAACAGGAGCCATCGGTATTTTTCCCCTCTCCCTTTGGCATGCCTGTCACTCTCCTTGCAGCGTTTTAAAAGGCGTGCTGTTATATATTATTATTATTACCGAGCTGCTGGCAAATGTACTGTCCCTGCTCTCTCGCTCATTGTGGATGGGAGGTAAGCAGAGAGAGACACAGCGGAGTGAACCGCCCTAAAATGTTCTAATCACACTGTTATCTGCTTCCACACACATAATAAAAAGCCCGTTTTTACCGGTTGCTGCACTGAGATGAACGACTAATTTCTCCCATGCATTTAATTATTTTATCCAGTAATTCAAGTAAGCGAGGATATCCTAATGCGTGCGTAATTCTAAACCAAACAATATTTATTCTTCCACACACCTGCTATAATTTCAGTTATAAGTAATTAAATTATAAGCCTACCTCTGCGTCGTGGACAAGTCCGGGGAAGGTCGCTGACATTGTGTTTTTTCTCCAAAGTAACCCCTTTTTTTTCCCTCCGCTCTCTGGTCCGGTCGAATGGTAATAATAAAAAACGCGTTAAAATCCTCAAGAAGCAAGAGAAATGGAAAAGTCCCCCTCGCCTGCTCTCGGTATCGGCAGAAAGCAGGAGCGTCTCCCCTCTGCACGGACGGGGCTGGCTCACGGATTTTGTACTTGCTGGGTATTTCTCGGCTGATGTCGTAGGTCCCTTGGTAATATAGAAGTTTTGAAAATTAAGCATCAGCACTGAGGAATGGGAGGACAATAGACGGAGCGGAGCATCCCAGGAGACACGGAATAAATATTGTATCTTCGCTTTAATAAGGATCCGAGTGCTTCTTTCAACATTTTCTAAACGCTTTTTGTGGACATTTTCTCTTTTTGACCCATTTGTATTTTTCCACAAGACTCGCTTTCGACGTGTTATTCTTCTTCTTTTTGTATTCATATCGGCTATGTTGATTTTACAAAAAATGTTTACGGATTTTCAACGGAAATGTAAGTTTGCTTTGAAATGTTATAGCGTTATTTTTGACAAATAGCAACAGGATAAAACGGCATTTTCGTTTGTTTTCAGAACAATCTTGAGATGGATTTATTTATCTTCGATGGGGCATTTTCTTTAGAAACGGTGTGTTTTCGATGCTTTCTGCATGCCTTAGATTCATTTGAATTTGTACTGTTTTATGGCATTTTTTATCCTATGGTTTTATTCCATAATGAAATATTTACAAATGTATGCTTCACATTTCCAGTACGGATTTATTCAATGTTACCACAACGGATCTATTAATAAGATAGCATCCTATTTTGAGTTTATTAATCAAAATGGCTTCAGTTAAAAACCTTTATATACAGTGTATTATGACTTAAATGGATTTTATGTGCAAATGTGCTAAAATATTAATCAACGATGCTTTTTTTTCGTTTTAGTTATTTTTTACTCTTGCTTTGAATATATATAGACTATTTTTTTATTTATTTTCATGGGGGGAGGGGGTTACTATGAGTGTTGCCTTTGTGAAAAGAGACCTTTTTATTTATTTTCAAATCAGCATGTTACGTGTGTGTGTGACTGAAAGAAACGAAATGGAAACATGGACGAGTGTTATTTATTATAATTATTAATATTATCAATATCATTATTGTTCTATTTCCCAGCTTAACGGAGCCATTGTTGTATAGGACAATAATAGAGGATTTAATGTGTGTTAATATTTATTCGAAATAACATTTAAATAACACACTTCTTTACTTTAAATTATTTTCTGACGTTTTTAAGGACAATAGCAAAGCATCAAACTGTAACAGGTGCACAGAAACCACATGCACCGCGAGTATATAGCCTAAATCATCAGAATGAATACACAGCCGATTGCTGCCTTGCCCTTAGGCCACCCGGGAAGCAACAGAGATACAAAACGTAAAAAGCAGGAGAAGCCCAAAGCTTGTGGCCACAGCCTGAAGAGAAGCAAAGGGAAATAAAGGAGAGAGGGGGGGCTGGAGGAGGAGAGGGAGGAGAGTCTGACAGATTTCCTGCCATTCAAAACAAACCAGAGAGAGAGAGAGATAAGCCCTAATCAGTCTTGTTTTGGATGTTTTTTTCCTGCTCAGCTGTAACTGTAACCAAAGCGACTCCTTGATATTATTAAAGTGCAGGCTGCAGACGCCGGGACGCCGGATTGACTGCACTTTAATTAACTATTTCCCCTCCCATCTGTTACCGCATCTCTCTGGCCTAATCGCTTACAATAATAATATTAATAATCACAACAACAACAAATATACGCTATAATAATAATGAGTAGAGATAGTATAGATGTTTTTTTTTAAAGAGAATTGAATAGAAAATATATGATTTTGCTCGTTTTATTATTGATTTTTCCTATATATCTCCAACTGTAATCACGTTGGTCACAGAGCTAATACACCCCCCCTCCCCCCAAAAAACCAAGCTTAAATATTCCACAAGATCTCCCTGTTTCTTCTTGATCTAGACTGTTTAGCCTTTAGTGAAGCAGTCATATCTGAAAAAAAGTCCACAACAAACACAAACGGTGCCTTAATAGCCTCCTTTAAAAAGTTCTCAAGGCCTTTTATATTTTAATTAACCGGTACCGATTGTTTTGCCTCGGGGCTCGACGTGAAACCTCTGCACGACGAGACCGGTGAAGGCCGGTTGTCGCGCGCCAGGTATTAAAAAACGAAAGAGAGAGAATGAGGGTGGAGGGAGGGGGAGAAAGGGAGGAGGGGAGGATGAATGGGAAGGCCACCGGGCAAAAAGAGATGGAGAGAGCAAGAAAGAGCTTTGGAGTCAATTAAAGCACCTTAAGTGTTTCTTAATGTGGGTATGTGAACAGGGTTTTGTGTTTTTTGTCTTATTCTGGACTCACATTTCTTGTCTTGGGGAGGAACTTAATCGAAGAGGACATCAGGAGGGGTTTTCATGGAAATCTGATATATTGTGTGGAATAGCTTAACGTGTTCCTCTCCTCATCATAGATTGGATCAACAGACTGAACGTGAGAATATATTCTGCAGGTTTCAGAGAAAAGATCAAGCATGCATTAAAATGTGAACCTTGCATCAAAATGTATTTTTTTAAATATTAAAAAAGTTTTTCAGTGGCTTTACCCCAAACGGTGCACACTCCATTGCCTGGTGTCCGAACAGATCACTGCGCGCATGAGCCCCATTTAGTTATTTATGTCAGGAGGTTTTGGTGGTGTTGCCCGAGACAAATAAATATATGTTTGCAGGCCACCGTCGCTCGCCACTAACCAGAGGCACCAGTTGCACGGTAGACGGTCCTAATAGGGCTTAATGCCGACGAGTGGCCCCGCGTTTACCTAGGGCTTGGAGCGGAGCACCAGATGCGCACTGATCTCCGGACAGGAGCCAGTCCATCTGCCGCCTGACGAGGCAGGGAAAAGGCCCGGAACCCCGCACAGTTCAGCCCAGAGGCGAGAATTTAGATCAGCCCCAAGGTTTCTGGATGGACCGCTGCTCCTGCAGAGACACGGGGGCCATGGCGGTGCCACATTTCTAGAGAGAGTTAGTTATACAAAGCAGCATGGAGAGGCAGAAGATTAGGATCTGAGCTCATGTGGGCATGTGCCATTTGATAGGCTATCTTGTGCATTAAATGTACTTGTATTATTGTAATTTAAGAGAAAGAAATGTGAGAATTAAAGACAACAGTTCCCTTTAAATATAGAAATGTGGTGACACCTCTACCACTATATTTCTAGACGAATCTTTTTCTGAAAACGAATTATACTCAGTTGTTGTCACTTTTGATTATAATACCAAACAAAAGGACTTGCAGCTCAAGGTTTATTCTTTAAAAAATCCACCAGTTACACTTCATACAAGAAGTTCATTATGTAAAAACCAAAACACACATTTCCCATGTGTTTCCAAGCGGGTTGTCACCTATCTGTTGGATCAGCCCTGCTTGGTTTAAATGGTTTATTAGCAGACTACAACTTATTAATATCAGATCACTATAGCCTGCAGTCATGTAGTATATTGCTACAGTAATCCTCTTATAGGCTTTAAAGCTTCTTTTAGTACATTTTCTCAGATTGTGACACTTGTAGTGATCATGCTTTGAGTGGAGATCCATGCTTACAGTGGTTAATCTATAAAGGAGAGAGGTTTATGTGTATTTCTTTTTCGCGTTTTGCACGCCTCACATAAACTATTATAATCCTCTTAAGTCTGAAGTTAGAGCAGTTAGAAGAAAGGCATGCTGTCTGCTTCCTGTCTATGCGCACATGTGTTGGCCTTGTTTGTGAGTCTGTTGTGGTTTTTAATCAGCCCCGGTCAGACACCGGCCTCATATGGCCATCAAGCGTCCGTTAACCCGGTCCTGCAGCCTCTCCGTGTGTGTGTGTGTGTGTGTGTGTGTGTGTGTGTGTGTGTGTGTGTGTGTGTGTGTGTGTGTGTGTGTGTGTGTGTGTGTGTGTGTGTGTGTGTGTGTGTGTGGTGTGTGTGTGTGTCTGCACCTTTGCAGCCTAAATAACGACTGGCATAATGAAGAGCAACCATAACAAACGGCCCAGAAGATGTTTGTGTTTCTCCAACAGCAAAAGCAATTAAGAAAATGGTGTGTGACCTACATAAAGGATGCGCCTCGGAAGCAAGCACAGGTTAATATGCTAATATGGATCTGCTAATTGTGGGGATTTACTTGTCAGTTTGCGGAGGGGAGGGGCCGAGCGTCTCTGCCGCCGCCGCCGCCGCCGCCGCCGCCGCCTTGTTTAAGCCTTCAAGATCTGCAGCAAATTAATTTCTCCCCAGTGCGAGGTGAGGAGGAAACAGGTGGTCGCGAGGCTGCATGGACACTCAGGGAGACACACATTCATAGAGATAGTTTTAGAGAGGTCCTTTATTTATCCCAAGTTGGGACATTGTTTTGTCACAGCATGCATTTTGACAGTCAACGTACAAGAATGACAACATGTCTTATAAATAGAATAAAATACCAGTAAAGTCAACATCAACAGCAACAAAAATACATACTCTCAGAAAAGACATACATTTGAAGTATACACTATATAATATACAGAAACAATTGGAATACTTTATAGATAGATGGATAGATAGATAGATAGATAGATAGATAGATAGATAGATAGATAGATAGATAGATAGATAGATAGATAGATAGATAGATAGATAGATAGATAGACAGATAGATAGATAGATAGATAGATAGACAGATATATAGATATATAGATATATAGATAGATAGATAGATAGACAGACAGATAGATAGATATATAGATATATAGATAGATAGATAGATAGAGATGGATAGATGGATAGATGGATCGATAGATAGATAGATAGATAGATAGATAGATAGATAGATAGATAGATAGATAGATAGACAGACAGATAGATAGATATATAGATAGATAGATAGATAGATAGATAGATAGATAGACAGACAGATAGATAGATAGATAGATAGATAGATAGATAGATAGATAGACAGATAGATAGATAGATAGATAGATAGATAGATAGACAGACAGATATATAGATATATAGATAGATAGATAGATAGATAGATAGATAGACAGACAGATAGATAGATATATAGATATATAGATAGATAGATAGATAGAGATGGATAGATGGATAGATGGATCGATAGATAGATAGATAGATAGATATATAGATAGATAGATAGATAGATAGAGATCGATAGATAGATAGATAGATAGACAGACAGATAGATAGATATATAGATATATAGATAGATAGATAGATAGAGATGGATAGATGGATAGATGGATCGATAGATAGATAGATAGATAGATAGATAGATAGATAGATAGATAGATAGATAGATAGACAGACAGATAGATAGATAGATAGATAGATAGATAGATAGACAGACAGATATATAGATAGATAGATAGATAGATAGATAGATAGACAGACAGATAGATAGATAGATAGATAGATAGATAGATAGATAGATAGACAGATAGATAGATAGATAGATAGATAGATAGATAGACAGACAGATATATAGATATATAGATAGATAGATAGATAGATAGATAGATAGACAGACAGATAGATAGATATATAGATAGATAGATAGATAGACAGACAGATATATAGATATATAGATAGATAGATAGATAGATAGATAGACAGACAGATAGATAGATATATAGATATATAGATAGATAGATAGATAGATAGAGATCGATAGATAGATAGATAGATAGATAGATAGATAGACAGATAGATAGATATATAGATAGATAGATAGATAGATAGACAGACAGATATATAGATATATAGATAGATAGATAGATAGATAGATAGACAGACAGATAGATAGATAGATAGATAGATAGATAGATAGATAGATAGATAGATAGACAGATAGATAGATAGATAGATAGATAGATAGATAGATAGATAGACAGACAGATATATAGATATATAGATAGATAGATAGATAGATAGATAGATAGACAGACAGATAGATAGATATATAGATAGATAGATAGATAGACAGACAGATATATAGATATATAGATAGATAGATAGATAGATAGATAGACAGACAGATAGATAGATATATAGATATATAGATAGATAGATAGATAGATAGAGATCGATAGATAGATAGATAGATAGATAGATAGATAGACAGATAGATAGATATATAGATAGATAGATAGATAGACAGACAGATATATAGATATATAGATAGATAGATAGATAGATAGATAGATAGACAGACAGATAGATAGATATATAGATATATAGATAGATAGATAGATAGATAGATAGATAGATAGATAGATATAGATAGATAGATAGATGGATACTTTCTTTAGAATTAAATAAAACAAACATTACAATTACAAATAATATTTAAATGTTCTCAGAAAATACATATATTCAAAAGAGTATTTGCACACTATAAAATATACATACTAAGTTCTCTATTATACCAATCCACTAAAGGGACATACACATAGTGTTCTATATATACATTAAGATATTGTGTATACTCGCTTTTACTTAAAAGTAAATATATGCTGCAATATATGAAAGAATACAAGACGGACAGAAAAACACAACAAATCTGGACTTTATTCTCATAATGTTGTTGCCTTTTATTCAGGTTTTTAAACACATATGTATAATACATATACGCCCTGTCAAGTGCACACATCATATTAATTATTATCGCCCCAGGGTGACACCCCCCCCCCTCTCACCCCGCCCACACACACAGGACGTTTGGCTGCTTCAAGGACCCTCCTTCTCTCTCGGAAACAATACTTTTAACGAAAGAAATATACCCAGGAATAACAAGAGCACCAGTGTCATTTCCCCGGTTTGTGTTTTCAATTAGCGTGTTTAATAGTGGTTGTAATTACTGCTGGAGTCAATGCAGGAGTTCAGCTCAGGGCAGACACGTGTCAGCTGCTGCGAACACACCGAAGAAAAGACCAATCTGCTGCCAACGGACAGCCACTCAACAATACAATCATCCTCAAGCCTGTTAGACAATCATAATTATAAACAATAAAGCTTAACGAATTTAGAGTTTGGATTGTTATTGCGGTAAAAAGTTTTAAGTCTAAAAGTTTTAAGTCTAATTTCCGAGTTATTCATAGGATACTATCCTTCAAAATAATTTATAATAAAGCCTATAGAAAAGGTGGACGGTTATACAGGAGTCTGCTGAGGGGTTTCTTCTTTATTCAAACAGCCAATTAACGCTCTTCTATATGGTTAACAGTATTTTAAAAGCGCGATTAAAGCCATCACTCGGCCGTGACTGATGCTGTCAAATTGATCTCTAAACTTAACTTCAGCAGCTGTTGGATCAGTAAGCCGTGTGTGTGTTTTGCGCGTCGATCGATGTTCATTAACTTCTATTTTCAATAGTTGGTGAAGTGTTCCAGGAGATCACACGAAATCTAAAAGTCTTTTCACTATTTCCCATCCACTTTAATTGTGATGCACAGATGGGAGGAATTGGGCAAAATGTACTTTTAGATTTCCATCATCTCCTCCTCCTCCTCCTCCTCCTCCTCCTCCTCCTCCTCCTCCTCCTCCTCCTCCTCACTGTGTGCTCCTGTCCACGAGCTACAGTATGAGATGCAACAGGCAGAACAGACGGTTGACATGTCTCATTTGTGTCGCAGGATTTCACATATTCTAAAAAGATAGGATAATGTTAAATTGCACATGGCTGCAGGTCACATGGTGAGTTCAATGTCAAGAGTCAAGTGGGCTTTTGACCTTTTGACTTTATTCTCACTGCAGCCAGTTTCCATGTCAAGACTGCAATATTTAATACAAATTATCAAACCTGGTTGATAGAATAGATAGATAGAATGGGAGGGATGAAACCCCTCTTTAATGGTCACACATGCAGTGACAGACACACACAGTGACATTTGGCCTCTGCTTTTAACCCATACCAGGAGTCTAGTGAGCAGTGGCTATTGTACAGCACCCGGGGAGTAATTGGAGTGGGGGGGAAGGGGGTTGTCCGGTGCCTTGCTCAAGGGCAGCACCGCAGGGCAGGAGGTGAACTGGGACCTCTCCAAGTAGCAGTCCACACTCCATATTTAGGTCTGTTCGGGGACTTGAACCGGTGACCCTACGGCTCACAGCCAAGCCCCTACTGACTGAGCCACTGTTCGTATCCGATGTGATTTTCAGTGGAGAATCTCTTCATGCTTTCATAGATGGATAGTTGGGGGAATATTAGTAATCAAAGGCTGCCTTAACAGTCCTGCTAATACATCTGCATGTAATGACACAACCTGCAGGTGAATTGCAATTCAGGCCTTGGGACAATAGTGACTTTGTTCAGCTATTCGTTCCCTGAGTGGACATGTTGTAATCTATCACTTCTTTATTACCTGCTAAATGTAATACTTTGCTGAGTGATTATTCTCTAAAGGCGTTATGGGCTTGCAACCACTTTAAAACAATGGGATGTTTACTCACTACCCATCGTGCACTTATTGTTGCACATCTTTACTGGCTGTCACCCAAAGAGTCGGAAGGTATTCTAGAGGCCTAACGAAATCAGAAAGTAAAAATAAAGATTATATGAGAGATTCATCTTGTGTGGCAAGCTCATTTTCAACATAATGATAACTGAATCCTCTGTAGCATGATTATGTTTTCCCTGCTTCCTTTTCCTCTTCCAACCACTCTTCTAGCTCGGATATGTAGATCTTGAAATGGTATGAAACCATCAAATCAATTTAAACTTTTGCAAAAGAAGGAAACTTGACACTTTATTCAATTGATATTATGAAAGCAGATGATCACGTCCAACAGCATCTGGGTTCAGGGACAGGGCGAAAGGAGAGGCCGTCCACATGTTGAAAGCTCCAATCTCACACATGTTATCAACACAAGGCTTTCGTCACTCATTGGTTTGGACATTTCAGTGTGAAGATTCTTTTTCCTTTACTCATTTTCGCTCTACAGGCTCTTTCCTGTACAATCTTTAGAGATCGCTGTCTTTTCTCTCACTCTATTTCAGGTTCAAACTCAACGTGTGTTAAAAACGGACATGTGTTGACTCTTGGTGTTGCTGTTGGTGCTTCTTAACCTCATACTGTGATGAAAACAAGACAAAATCAGCTGTTTTCTGGGCAAGAAAAGATCAGCGAAGAATGAAACAACTTTTCAGTTTTTATCACATTCTGTCTTTATCTAAGTGGTCCAGATCCAATCTTCTCCTCTGGACATACATTACATTATTTTTAGCAATCTGTAAAGACCATTTTTTGTTAAAAAGTCAAAACATGCTATTTTACTTTTGGAGTTTTCCCCCTTTTTGCTGTTCTTGTCCCGGCCAGCAGAGTGCGCCGCATTGGCAGTGCAGCCTGAGGGTAGATTAACCTGCAGAAAAGAGAGGGCACACACACACACACACACACACGCACACACACACACACACACACACCCTCTCACTTTGAAAGCTAGTAAGTATACACATGCAAGGGGGCCGACGCAGGTTCAATGACTTTGATCGTGTAATTCCTGTGTAATCTCTGTAATCTTTTAAAGCAGAGCTGTTTGAATGTATGTTGTATGTGTGTGTGATTGTGTGAGTCACTGTGTGCCGCTAGTATGTACATTGGATTAAGGAGATGAAGTAGAGGCCGAGGCTAACGCTAAAGGAAAATCTTTAAGAATCAAACGGCTTGTCCACTCGCTCTTACAGATGTTCTATCCTAGACTGACCGGTCTCTTCACTGTGGACCTTAAACAGAGCCCTAATTTGACAGTTTTAGATCTTTAAAAGCGTTAAATGAAGGGTTTCTTTTTCATTGTTTGGTTTTGTAGGTCAATTGGCAGTTATGAGGACATTTACAGCCTTGATGTCCACCAGGCAGGCAGCACAACTGACCTTTTGACCTTTGTTATTATTGTAATGTTCAATAACATGTCACTGATGTACCTTATTTTTGTTGCATGACCACAAAATCAACATAATTTACAGTTTGTATATGAGTGTATGGAATAAATGCAAAATAAACCGTGATAATGAGAACTTATAATGTGAGTTTTGTGTGTCTATGTTAAGCAATTTTCTTCACATAAAAAAAGCACGTACCCACGTTTTAAGATCTCTGTGACTGACTAGTTGTAATCGTCCGCCTTTGATTAAATCGAGCTTCGGTATCTTATCGTTGCGCCGTGATGGGAAAGCCATCGTCTGTTAAAGCCTGGTAAACAATGGTGGTCGATATTTCAAACTAATCTTATTAGAGTTCATGCAAGGTCACTAGACCAAAACCTTGGCGTCCGGCCAACATTTAATTTCTATTCCGTTGTTACTCCGGTGTGGCCTTCAGAGCACGCCGTGGACACACAGCATCGCACAGAGTCCAATGATCTTACAGGTCAGGAGGAAGTGGAGGCAATAAGACAGAAGTGAGACGTGCACATTTACAGTTGTGTGTATTTGTAGCTGTAAACAGTTTGTAGTGTTGTCCTTTGTGGAGCACATAGCACAAACCTACAATGCAATATGTTAACTTAAATCTAATTCAACATAGTAAACTGGAAAGGCGCACACGCTTATGGCCTCTGAACTTTATCTTGATTTCTACAGTCTTGGTGACATATTTTGAGTTGTATAATTCGTCACATTGTTATAATGTTAAAAGGTTACAGTCAATTATTGTTTTTTTCCCAGAGTCCAACAAGTTCCCCACCGATATTTTTATATTGCCAGTGGTGGCGAAGTCGATAGGGACTTGGCTTGGCAACTGGAAGGTCACCAGTTCAAGTCCCGGCAAGACCAAGTGCTACCGAGGTGTCCCTGAGCAAGGCACTGTTCCCTACACTGCTCCCCGGGCACCGTTCAAAATGGCAGCCCACTGCTCCTAACACTAGGATGGGTCAAATGCAGAGAATCAATTACTCCACGGGGGATTGATAAAAGTCCATTTTATCTTATCTTATCTATAGAAGTCAACATAAAATATATATGTAGTCTTTATTGATGTATTTTTCAAGTCAACAATGAAGAGAAATCAGACACTAGTTTACAATGTCAACATATCAAATACAAAGTTTAACATTTTGGGATTTTTGCTTATCTCTTTCTCAGATGAAGAACCCCCCCCCCTCCCTCATGTCTTAGCATAATGAAGCTACAGCCAGCAGCCGGTTAGCTTTGCCCTTTCTGTCGAGTTTTAACAATATGTTACGTTGTTTTTCCAATTAGTCACCATTATCTAATCTAGCCAGCAGACGTGTTGGTATTCCTAACTTGTCAGATTGTGTCATCTTATCCCTGATTTACCGGCACTTCTCACTCACATCTTTATTCTGGATTTGTTCAGTAAGGTCACTTTTTGGCAAGAGCTTTTCTTTCGATTGCCATTTGTGAAACTAACAACCTCTTAAATTGACAAGCAATCCAGACTGTGGTGTGTCGAGAGCAACCCGTGTCTTCGTCTTTTTCATATCGTGTTGTATAATTCTGTGTGTCTGACTTGTTTGTTCTATGTACGCATATATACTGGAACAATAACTACCGTACTTTTCGGACTATAAAGCGCACCTGCATATGAGCCGCAGCAGCTAAATGGTCCGTCTGTCTTGCTCTCGTTCTGTCTCTCGGTTCCACTTTTACTTTGGCGCGCAACCTGTCTCACTCTTTTCCGGCCTCCAGCTTTTCCTGCTGGAGCCCGCCCCTTAAAGGTGGCGGGCGCGGACCGGTCATAGAGCCCGTAGAGTTTAAGGTGGTTCATTTTACCTGTGAAACCATAGTTTTAGGAGGTTCCCTAATGGCCGTTAGCTGTACAAAAAAAATGGGGGAAAAAAGTCGCTGTTTATAGTCCGAAAAGTACGGTATCTAATTAGTGGGCTTTTGAGTTGACTTTGGATAAAGCCAGTCTCGCTAACTAGCTGCTGCAGAATTATTGTAGTTAAGATTACAATTTCCTTTTGACTCTCTTCTCGAAAGCAAATTTCCCAAAACTGTTCCTTCAATACCGCTCGAGAGTGGCAACATCTCACTGACAGGTTATTTCTTTGAAGGTGACACAGTTGACCACCCCAAATTTGATAGATCCTAATATCTGTATTTACACACTTAACGTTTTAAAGGTTTCTCTCTTACTGTCATGCCCTGTTGTGTAAAACGCTCAAAACTAAACACACATGCAGCTTCAGTGACACATCTGTCTGCAGCGACATGTATAGTTTGAGGTATAATACACTTCACCCAAGGGTTTCCATCGTGTCCCTCACAGGCCACCATTAGCCACATTGATGTCACCCCCTCTGTCAAACTGGGGGGTATACTGCGAAGCAGGATTTTCGCTTAGCCGGCTAAATTCAGGGAAAACTCCGCCTTTCCGGTCATCCGAAGCTGGTTCTCTTTTTAGCAGGCTAGATCTCCATGGTAACTGATGCTAAGCAGCTAACCTGGTCGGGACCAGGTTAGGTTGCAGGCTAAGAGCTCAACTCAGTGAAAGCACCGCCTGCTGACCAATCAGAGCTCAGTGTGCGGAGTTTAAAGCGATCAAGTCATATTACAGGAGAAAGGAAATACAGAAAAGCTGCCGTTGCAGGAAAGACGGCCGGCAAAAATCACCGACTGTGTGAACGTGAACATTAATAGAATATCACCTCCATCTTCAGAGCAATCTGACTATTATAACATTAGCGTTAAGAAAGCTTACTTAAATATCGGCCACAACATAAGTAACCGGATCAGAGTACATTAAGTACAGTCCGCGGCATATCACATCATAGTGTTTGTCATATATCTGAGTCAGCTGAGCCGTATCTGGCCGTGCAACGCTCACAGTGTCACATACTGTATGCAGAAGTATTATTTTAAGCAACACATAAGTTGACGAAACACTCGAGACAAATGTAATTAAAGTCAGATCGTGTTTTAGACGGGGCAGTGATATCATAAACCTGTTAATGTACGCATTCAAACACTTGTTCTGTTACCAGCTGTATTCACCTTGCAGGTGCAGCTCTGTGGCTTTTATCCTGGATAAAGTGTTTAAGTCATGGATGTTTAAAGATTAACTTCTTCATTTTTGACTAGTATTAAAGTTCACTTTTCATTCAGGAAGTATGACGCTGCGCTGTCAGTGCGCTTCTCCATGTTTGTGATTGGTCGAATGCTCCAGATACCACCCCTTTCATGTGAACGCGCACCTAACTAGATAGGAAACGGCTGGCTTGAGCGATCCACTTGATAACCAGCGTCGTAGTACAGTTTAGCGAGAGCGCGTATGTTTTGGATTAAGCCAACCGGCTAACTCAAACATATCCAGGTTAGGTTGAACCAGTTTCGCAGTATAGGCCCCTGGACTCTCTCACAGTGTTGTCTTTCTTAGCCTTTAATGCTGTTGTTTACAAACGCAACAGCGGCAGATCTGAAACGGGGAAAGTGCGGATGAAACAATACCCACATCGAGCAGAGAGGACTGAGAGAGAGAGACGCCGGAAAAGTTGAAAGCAGAGTTGGTCAATTATAACAGACTCCTCCGGCTTTGAGCCTTCGACAATAAGCTTATACGCTGTTTTCTTAAGTCATCCGCTGCCAGAGAAATCCTGTTTACCGTGTAACAGCCAGCGTGGATGTCAACCGCAGCGCGCTCACATGGGATCACAGACCTGCTGCGTTATGGGAAGACAAACAGCCACTTTACACACACAGGAAACACACCGCAACAACACTGACACAAGCATGTAATGGTGTGTGTGTGTGTGTGTGTGTGTGTGTGTGTGTGTGTGTGTGTGTGTGTGTGTGTGTGTGTGTGTGTGTGTGTGTGTGTGTGTGTGTGTGTGTGTGTGTGTGTGTGTGTGTATGTGCATTTCTCTAGACCTGTGTGTGTGTGTGTGTGTGTGTGTGTGTGGTTTTTTGACTGCTCCTGTATAATTACCAGAGGAGTCTCCTGATGTGGAACCTTTGCTGTTCTCACAATGAACCCATTTACCGCTGCAAACCATCAGACACCTGACACACAGACACACACACACACGCACACACACACACACACTGAGAAGCTGGTGGTTTACATATAGCAGCATTCACACACACACACACACACACACACACACACACACACACACACACACACACACACACACACACACACACTGAGAAGCTGGTGGTTTACATATAGCAGCATTCACACACACACACACAGGTCTAGAGAAATGCACACACACACACACACACACACACACACACACACACACACACACACACACCACACACACACAGAGAAGCTGATGGTTTACATATAGCATAATTCACACACACACACACACACACACAGGTCTAGAGAAATGCACATACACACACACACACACACACACACACACACACACACACACACACACACAGAGAGCTGATGGTTTACATATAGCAGATTCACACACACACACACACACACACAGTCTAGAGAAATGCACATACACACACACACACACACCGCACACACACGCCCCCACACACAAACCATTTCAAACGAATGCAGGGAAATAAACAGAGACGAGAGCACACAACCCCTTCAACCCTCTGGGAATTTTACTATTCTGCACTTCTCTGCTTCTCTCATCCGTCTCTCTCTCTCTCACTCACACACACACACACACACACACACACACACACACACACACACACACACACACACACAATCTCCCTCTTTTCCTCTCTCTCTTCATCTCTTCCTCTGCTCCTTTGTCTCCCTGATTATGCAGTCGATCCCAGGGTGCGCTACTCACTGAGATCATCCACCTGTCAATCTGAAGCACACACACACACACTTTTTTTTTGCACACACCATTCCACCAGTGATATTGATACAGAGGAAATATTAATGACTTCACTCACCTGCAATACACCGTTGTATCTTGCACTTCCAACATCGGGCCATGCAATTCATCAAGACACGGTTCTGGAAACTTCCTCTTTAAAAAAAGGTGTGGTGAAATAACACTGAATGCTTTGTCCCTGAACACACACACACACACACACACGCACACACACACACACACACACACACACACACACAGAGAGAGAGACGTGTCAAAAAGCGTCACATCAAGTGGTGAAAATGCAAAATGGCGTGTAATTTTAGACATGTCATGTTGTTGTTTTTAGCGCTTTGGCATATGGTATATCTCTTTGTTCGAATGTCCTATGGTGCAATCTCAAGTTGTGTTTCTGTGTTCAGGAGTTTGTACTACAGTCTTCACATGCAGGATAATACACAGGCAGCGGAGATGGGTAGGGATGAGACGCACACGAGGTATAAATAGATCACGGTAATATCCTCTTAGTCATAACCTTTGCATGCATGTCGGATTACCACATGCATCTTTAAGCGTATTGTTTAGTGTAGCATGTCTACACTTAACCTGAGAGTAAGTGTTGCATCCTGTCTGAACTCCTGAGCATCCTCACAGCGGGAGCATGCGTCAATATGTTTAATTATCAAAGAAGGCCGAACATCAGCTGCCAGTCTTGTATTCACACACGTCGTTAGTGAAGATGTCTTGTATATTTGTTATTGTCAAACGAATCCCATGAAAGACCATTACCAGCAATGTATTTCACCTGCGTCTCCGTCTATCAATACTTCACCGTGGCACTCAGCCTCATGCCCATTGGTTATTATTGGTGGTTTAAATCTTAATAGTTCAATGTGTACTTGGTTATGAATGGTGTCCGAGAAGCCCAATCACCTGCATGTTAAACTCTTTCTTTGGGCAGGGAAATCGATCCACACAATGTTTTATTTCCGGCCAGTTCGTCATGACAGTGCTGACCTTTGAGAGTCTGAAACTAAGGAAGTTATCATAGCTTTAGCTCTGATGCAATATTCCCTCTAATGTATTTATTTGTTATTAGCCTGAACTGCTCCAGAAAAGAAGAATGGTCATCGAGACATGCTACCTAAAAGTGTTTTGTATATCTTAATCTGGCTGGCTTGCATGTAAGTGGTTAGTTTACCAGCTGCAGTACCGTACTTTTCGGACTATAAAGCGCACCTGCATATGAGCCGCAGCAGCTAAACTGTCCGTCTGTCTTGCTCTCGTTCTGTCTCTCGGTTCCACTTTTACTTTGGCGCGCTACCTGTCTCACTCTTTTCCGGCCTCCAGCTTTTCCTGCTGGAGCCCGCCGCTTAAAGGTGGCGGGCGCGGACCGGTCATAGAGCCCGTAGAGTTAAAGGTGGTTAATTTTACCTGTAAAATCAATAGATTTAGGAGGTTCCCTAGTGGCCGTTAGCTGTACAACAAAAATGGGGGAAAAAGTCGCGGCTTATAGTCCGAAAAGTACGGTAGTTTAATAACTAGCCCTGCAAGTAGACACTACTTCACAGAGCTTCTGAATTTTGCTGTGCCAATTTCTGACAAGACAGGGCTCTTCTACATTACATGTTAGACGCTTTTATCCAAAGCGACTTACATACTCAATACTGTGGACAATCCCCACAGGAGCAATTTGGGGTGAAGTGTCATGCTGACTGCCGTGGGGTTTGAACCTGTGACCCCCTGATCCAAACACCAAGCCTCTATCCACTACGCCTACTAAAAAAGTCGGGCATTCAGCGAAAGTTATCCAACATCAGTAAATAATGCCGTTTTGGTGGACCTTCTATACAGTTGTGGGGCAACAGTGGATGTGTATGGCACAGACAAATAAGCAATTAAGCTTGATAAACAATACTTGGACTCTTCATATCATTCGGTGACAGTAAGACATAGAATATCACCAGTGTTATACCTACCCACCATTTTTATCTAAATAGTTTCCAATTAGTGTGCCCCGAGAAACTCTGAACACATTACCACCAGTTGAATTTTCCAATATCCCACAGAGTGAACCTTCTGGATCAGGATGTCATGTGTTAGTAGTGAAGCTGTGGGCAGTCTGAGACAAGAAGTATTGCAGACTCTTTCCTCATCGCCACGCTGGTGGGTTTCCATTAGCTATAGTCAAGAGGAAACTTCAATAGCATTTACTCACTGCAAGATTCTGCACGTGAGAAAGCAAGAATGTCCTTCACCTTCATCACAGTCAGTCTTTGAGTAGCACAAGGTACCACAGACAGGTAGACAGACAGGCAGACGGAAAGACACACATATATGTATCATCTCGCCTGTATAGCTCATTTCATTTCTCTGTCTCACTCCATCACTCCCTCTGAGATCCTGGGGCCTCATGTGCTCAGATGGTAGAAGTTACTATGGCAACACAGTGCTCTTGTGGCCCTGGATGGAGACACACACACTCACACACTCTTCTCCTCTCCCTCGAACTCTCTCCATCTCTCCATGCATACATATTCAGAGCTACAGGTGCCCCCAAAAGTATCATCCTTCCTGATTTTGATTGACACACTCGAGGGGCGGCGGATCACAATTAGTGATGGTGCTAATTTCCCACAATGCCCTGCAGCCACTGGGCACCCACAGCGCCCGCAGCCAGCTCATCAATATTAATGAGCCATCTGATGAATATGCAAATGCTGGAGCGCTGCGGTGTCCAGGTGAACAGCAGCAGCCGACCAATCAGAGGCCGCCGTGCGCTCTCCACTTCCAGTGGAGGGAGACGAAGGCAGGAAGTGGCTTCTCAGGGCATCAAAGGCACTTCCTACGAATTATATTTCTAATTAATGCATAACATCTTCATGTACATTGAGATCTAGATTAAGATGAACCTTAATATTAAAATGTGTTG